>CATNEM010000143.1:657500-715000 GCA_950096795.1 Macrostomum cliftonense
TCTATAATGACATGTGGTGTGTGCTGTGAGGTTGTGTCTATTGCGATTTGGAGTGTGCGGTGAGGTTGTGTCTAATGCGATTTGGAGGGTGCGGTGAGGTTGTGTCTAATGCGATTTGGAGGGTGCGGTGAGGTTGTGTCCAATGCGAGGTGGATTGTGCGATGAGGTTGTGTCCATTGCGATTTGGAGGGTGCGGTGAGGTTGTGTCTAATGCGAGGTGGAGTGTACGTTGAGGTTGTGTATTCTGTGAGGTGGATTGTGCGATGAGGTTGTATCCGTTTTGATGTGGAGTGTGCTGTGAGTTTGTGAGCTGGAATGTGCTGTCAAGTGATCCGCGTCATCAAGGGAGGTTGTGTGCTGTGAGCTTCATGGTAAATAAGGATTGTTAGGATGATTCGCGTGCCGTGAATTGGCGGATGCTACGAGCGTATCATCTTACCTGATCAGCGACGCTCAGAGCTAGCAGGTAATTGTGGGTGCCATTCTTGGCGATTCGACGAGCTAGGATCCAGGCCGACAGACAATTGGCAACGGAGCCAATTAGCAGGATAACGGGGCTGCCGACCCATTGAATCCATTTGGCCATGCGGAATTCAATGTGCTCTTGAAACATTGGCACCTCGTAACTGGCCAGTGACATCCCGCCTGTTTTAATAAAGAGTTTGGAGCAAGTTTTGTTCGATACTGTTTGATAAAAAGTAGGTGGAAAAACAACAATAGTAAATGCTTCCTTCATAGGATTCTAGTTTGTTCAGGTTGGTTTGTTTCCTGAATAAGAGAAAGGTTTTTTTACAAATCAGACCCTGCCCTTAGCATTTTTTTCGAAAAGTTTACGATCTAATGCAAGTCAAAAAAGTCATTTAAGCTGAATCCACGTCGAGCAGAACAAAGATAACTGTTGAATTATTGAAATCAAAATTGTATGGCTTTCTAATGCTTCAATCAAAGATCAAAGGCCACGCCGCCACTAGGGATCTAATTTGGCCTGCAAGATTCTCTTTTTTAGTCACTTAAATGAGTTCAGGCAGACCTCATATTCGATGCTGTTAGTCCGCGAGAGCAGGACTAATTTACTCGTTATGTTTTTGCTGCACAAGAACTTTAAATCCCTGGTTGTTGCTAGATGCCAACTTGGGATATTTATGCTACTAATGGAAAGAAATCTATTCCATATTAATTTGTTTAATCTTCTGGTTTTTTAGTCTGTCTGTCTGTCTCTGTCTCTGATTGCCTAGCCATTAAAGTGGCCTTCGTCCACAAGCTGCAGGGAAAAAGGCGCTTCCGGAAAACTCGGAGCTAGGAGAAATCTAATTGTAGATGAATTATTGCTCTCTGTATCGCAATTTTTGGCCTGGCGAAGTACGAGCGTGTAAATTTTGAAAAAAATCATCGAACAGTTTCTGCATGATAATGCAGACACAAAAACAGAAAAGCGCTTTTGGAGATTAAGATTTTTATTTATGTGACTTAATCACGGTGCACAGATCACCTATTAGTCAATCAGGACCTACTTATAGATTTAATTTTTGCAAAGAACCGTGCAGTTCATTAATTTTCTTTGTCAAAATCTATGAAATTAAGGTACAGAATGTGAGGTTATAAACAAAAATCAGGATGCACTGTAGATAATTAAATCTAGCAAGAGCCATGTTTCCTGTACTGAAAAATTCGCAAGACTTAGCCAAAAAAATAGTTTCAGACGAAGCGAAAGCTTGCCTCATGATTAATTAACCGTAAGGTTTTGCATTTATTGACGGCAAACAGTGCAAATTCGCTCTAATCAACAGTTTCTGCTGCTTTTGCTCGAGTAGGAAGTAGAATGGCAGAAAAAATTTTAATTAAGCATCTCAGACTCTCTTCAGATACTTTAAAGAGAAACTTGTTGATAACCTTTGTTTAGAAGCCTTCTAATTTTTCTTTAGCGGATTTCTGCTATCGCTATGAATATGAAATTACATTTCAGATAGATAATTGGGTATCTCTGCCTGTCAATGGGTCAGTCAGTCAGTCAGTCAGTCAGTCAGCCAGTCAGCCACTCACTTACCCTGTCAGTCAGTCAGTCAGTCAGTCAGTCAGTCAGCCAGTCAGCCACTCACTCACCCTGTCAGTCAGTCAGTCAGTCAGCCAGTCAGCCACTCACTCACCCTGTCAGTCAGTCAGTCAGTCAGTCAGTCAGCCACTCACTCACCCTGTCAGTCAGTCAGTCAGTCAGCCACTCACTCACCCTGTCAGTCAGTCAGTCAGTCAGTCAGTCAGTCAGTCAGCCACTCACTCACCCTGTCAGTCAGTCAGCCAGTCAGCCACTCACTCACCCTGTCAGTCAGTCAGCCAGTCAGCCACTCACTCACCCTGTCAGTCAGTCAGCCAGTCAGCCACTCACTCACCCTGTCAGTCAGTCAGCCAGTCAGCCACTCACTCACCCTGTCAGTCAGTCAGCCAGTCAGCCACTCACTCACCCTGTCAGTCAGTCAGCCAGTCAGCCACTCACTCACCCTGTCAGTCAGTCAGCCAGTCAGCCACTCACTCACCCTGTCAGTCAGTCAGTCAGTCAGTCAGTCAGTCAGTCAGTCAGTCAGTCAGTCAGTCAGTCAGTCACTCACTCACCCTGTCAGTCAGTCAGTCAGTCAGTCAGCCACTCACTCACCCTGTCAGTCAGTCAGTCAGTCAGTCAGTCAGTCAGTCAGTCAGCCACTCACTCACCCTGTCAGTCAGTCAGCCACTGACTCAGTCCTTAAAAACAAAAAATTAAAACTAATACTATGTCTCACCTTAACGTTGACGTCAAAACGATATATAAATAAATTTCAATTGATACCAGAGCTTCCAAAATTCTGTCAGCTTCCTTCCTGTCTCTCAGACAATCTTTTGAGCGGAGAGTATTTTAGGAAGTGGGCAAGACAGGTCCGTGCCACCTAGCGAGAAATTAAAAGCTCAAGCTCTGCGAGAGACGGAGCTTCACTGTCAGCCAATCAGATACAAGAGCTGACACAAGCACTCCTTCCCATTTGCATAGTCGGTTTGCGCCTCTGGCAAAAAAAAATTTGTCCCGACCTTTAGACTGAATAAGGAATTTAGGGAGCACAAAACATCATTATTATTATAAATACGCGAATCATACGTGTAGTCAGTAAGTAAGGCGATCTTTATCCAGAAATTGAAAAAATTACAGCTAATTAAAGCAATGCAATGCAAAATCACTAAGCTGATCTGCGTGACAACGAATGCAAAGTATCTCTAAATAACCAAGGATTAAAAGAAACTCTACAAAGGTTAACTTATTATTGATCAGAAAATTCTAATGATTGGTAAAAGAAGAGCTATGCAACGGAGTGACAGACAAGATTTCTGGCTTATGGGCGCCAAAGCTACTGGGAAGGGGGCGCCAAAACTACTGGGAAGGGGGCGCCAAAACTACTGGGAAGGGGGCGCCAAAACTACTGGGAAGGGGGCGCCAAAACTACTAGGAAGGGGGCGCCAAAGCTACTGGGAAGGGGGCGCCAAAGCTACTGGGAAGGGGGCGCCAAAACTACTGGGAAGGGGGCGCCAAAGCTACTGGGAAGGGGGCGCCAAAGCTACTGGGAAGGGGGCGCCAAAGCTACTGGGAAGGGGGCGCCAAAGCTACTGGGAAGGGGGCGCCAAAGCTACTGGGAAGGGGGCGCCAAAGCTACTGGGAAGGGGGCGCCAAAACTACTGGGAAGGGGGCGCCAAAACTACTGGGAAGGGGGCGCCAAAGCTACTGGGAAGGGGGCGCCAAAGCTAGTGGGAATTGGGCGCCAAAGTCAAGTCAAATTGCGAAATGATTTTAAGTGGCCGGCAAGTTAATTATGTTCACGCAGCTTAAGCACTCTAAGCCAAAATTCTTGCCAAATAATTAAAGGATACTTCGCAAGCACCTGCCAATCTACTTGTCACCTGATCCTAAGCACTAGGAGCTACATTTAAGCGGGTTAAGATTTTATGAAAATTCAAAGTCTCGGAAAATGAGTCGGGCAGAAAAAATTATCAACAAAAATTCTGGCTGCACGCCGAGTTACACTAAAACAATAACAAATGAATAGTTTTGTGTAAAAAGTGATTTTTAGTGATTCATTTTGCAATAAAAAGTCACCGACCAGAGGGCGAATTTGACCTAGACTATTTTTGGAGAAACACCCTCTGAGCGCGCTTCTATTGGTTGGCACGCAGGCTACCAACTGAGGCGCTTATCTTCAAGGTCGACCAGCACGTGATCAGGCCGAAATTAATCTCGTCTCTCCGATAATTTTAGAATAGGAAAACACCCACACTCGAAAACACACAAGAAATAGGCGGGAGACAGTAGAACTAATTTCCATCAGAGTGGGTGTGCAGCTCCAATGCATCTCGTCGTGTCAGATGCTGCAGGTGTTCTTGGCCTCTTCTGCCCAAGCAATAAAGGACATAAAAACAGAAATTTGTTGCTCTGTCACTGCCGTACTACCCACCTCAACGCTTTTCCTGCAATTTAGGCTATAGACAACTGCTTCACCAATGTATTAATACAGACTGGCTGTTTGAAAAGTAACGAACAGAAACGCCTCGGCGCTACGCTACATCCGCAAAACTGTCTATGGTTGAAAAACCTTTAGCCATATGCTCTGTGATGGTTTCGTTGTCCGCGGAGACTGTCTATGGGTGAAACCCGTATAGTGTTTGAAGCCCTCTTCTCCTGATGGGTGAGGGAGAAAAAAGCTCTAAGATTCGGAATAACCATGATTCACTGGAAATCAATGCTAGAGAAAGATATAGACAATCTAGACGATCCTTTGCTTTAAAATATCTTTTGTAGCATAGACTCAGAGATGGTATGTGGTCAAAAACCAGTTTATTTGAAAAAAAAGCGTAGCATGAAGCACAGCTGCTTCGAGACAGCTCAACACTTGGCGAAATGCTCAACCAAACGCTGCTGCCATTCCTCTTTGCACAAAAAATGAATGTTCATAAACTGATGCAAAATTTTATGACAAAAAAGAACTTACAGTTGTTGCATAAAGGACACAGTGGCAGAACTCACAGTGTCAGGACAGAAGGGCGCATTTTTGACGTGATGAGAGAGTTGGAGGGTGAGAGAAAATCTCTGAGACAAGTTTCACGAGACCTCGAAATGTCAACTTCGACTGTGCAGCGAATCGCGAGACAGGATCTTCACCTGCATGTATATCGTGCAGTGAAGAAGCACGGACTGCTACCAACCGACTTTGCGCAGCGAACAGAACTGTCATCTACTGCTGAACACTCTTGAGAACACCAATCAGCCAATTTTGTTTGTTGACGAGGCCACATTTCGAACAGACGGCACGGTCAAACTCACGAATGACCGGCTCTGGTTGACAAGTGGCACAGCCCCGAACATCCCGCCAGCCAAAGCACGCTTTTTCTCAAATAAACTGGTTTTTGACCACATACTGTTTCAGAGTCTATGCTCCATGAGATCTTTTAAAGCAAAATATTGTCTATGGCAGCTGTGTATGGCAAAGCTTGGCAGAAAAGCTATCGTACACTTCTATGCTCAATAACTCGCCTCTGGAGCAATGTTTCGTGACTAAATGTTTCTGGGAAAAACTTACGAATTTTTACTGTAGACCTGTGAAGTTACTGGGTTATAGGCCTAACTGCTCACTCACAGTGAGCGCACAAAGTGTTACCCTTTTTTGGGACACCCGTTATATACGAGTATATACCTCTTTGTGTCCTTTTTGGTTTTCTCTGCGTTCCAATGGAGTGCCAATCTAAGCCGGTTATTTTTGTTTCGCTCGATCTTAACTTTTAACATCCCGTCCCCCCCCCGTTCCTTCCTATTGGCTCGAGACTGCCATAGACAAACTCGTTTTCGTCCCCCTCTGAAAGTAATATCCTTGCGTATTAAGAGCATATATCAAAATATGCTTTTCAGAGTATTAGTTTCTAGTGTAGCTCAGCTAAGCTGAGATCCCCTTCGCTGCCAGAATCGCATGAATTTTTGTTAGTTTTAGTTTTATACTTTTCCGTCATGCCTAAAGGTGCATTGCGTTGCTAATGATTTTGACTTAAAGTCTGGAAAAGCTGGGAAAACTGGAGAGACCATGAGTTTCTTTCATTTTCCTGCGACTAACTCCAAGAGACTGTCTATTTGGCTCATTAACATAGAAATGTCTCCAGATTTTTTTCTGCCGCCTACATGCGGTTTCCACTGGCATTATAGTCCCATAGTCCACAATATTAGATAATTTCAGAGGGGGACGTAAACGAGTTCGTCTATGGCAGTCACGAGTCAATAGGAAGGGACGGGGGGAACGGGATGTTAAGGTGAAGATCGAGCGAAACAAAAATAACCGGCTCAGATTGGCACTCCATTCTATTCTTTCCTCCATGGATGTACCATAGAAGACAGAATCAATTTAGTAAGACTTGTTTAGCTTATCACGATAAGCTAAGATCAGTCTTTTGGACAGAGAGAGGATTGTGAATGCATACGTCGCTGGTCTCGACTGGAAGGCGCTTGAAAGTATTATAGGAATCGCAAAGCAGTCAGTTCGAAACATCGTGACTACGTACGAAGAGACCGGAAGAACGGACACTCTGCCAAAAGGAGGAGTGAGGATACAAAGGATCACAAAAGATCACGCAAGCTTTGGTGAACAGGTTGATCGAATTTGTCAGCGACTGCCCTACTGCTACGCTGGAGCAGATGAGAGCGCACTTACGTCAGGACAAGGGTGATGACTTCAACGTAAGTCTCAGTGCCATTAGTCGTGTCCTGGATGGCCAACTCATAACACTGAAGCTTCTGCGCCAAGTTCCTGTCGATCGGAACACGCCTATCACCAAAGAAGTTCGCAGAATGCACGTCCAGTGGCTTCTGGACGAGGGAAGCCAAAACCATCTTCTGTTCATGGATGAGTTCGGTGTGAACATCTGGACAGCCAAAAATCAAGGTCGAGCCCCGAGAGGAACACCAAGCAGTGACGGTGGTGAATGGTCAACGAGGCAAAAATCTTACAATCTGTCTCGTTATCTCGCAGCAGTTAGGGCTCGTACACTACACGCTTTATTGAAGGCGGGTTCAAGAATGAACATTTCGTTGATTTTCTCTCTGAGGTCGACCAGGTGGTGGAGGGAACGTTCGTGCTTCTGTCAGATGACGCCCGTGCTCATCTGAACCCGCCTTGAATGAGCGACGGGATGAGCGTTCATAGATTCCTTCAACCATACTCGCCCTTTCTGAACCCGGCCGAAAGAGCCGGTGCTGCCATGAAGGCTGGCCTTAAGAGACGCCTGCACGTCGGTGGAATGAAGGCAACATGCCGCAGCGCAGGGCCTCACATTGCATCAGCACAGGATGCACATCCTGAAACGCGAGGTTGCGCTATTCATGAGCAGCATCACGGCTCCAAAGTTTCTGCAGTGGGTGAACCACTCACAAACGTACGAGCTTACTTCCAGCGATGTCTGAATCTGGATGACGTTCACGTTTAGAACTTTAACACTTAAAATGAGCAAATCGGGAAAAACAAATTCAACTACCGCGTTTTTATTCCATTTTTAATTTGTTTGAGTTTTATTTGCGTGTTTTCAATTTGAAATAAACCAAATTGATTGCTAAAAAAACAAACTGCGCAGCGATTTCAGTGATTAGTCTATGGTGATATGAATTCTACTGGGCCCTTTGCAACACACCAAATTTGATGCATTAAAAACCAAATAGGACGTTCAAACGTTTGTACTCAGCAAACACTGGCTTAATGAGTTCATGAAAAAATCGCGTGCCCACCAATCATTGCATATGCGCCCCCGTTGTAACCAACTTGATGGTGGATGGCATCTGTGTTTCCGAAATTCAAGCCGTGACCCGTCACAAATGTACGGAGAGTGTGGAACATTACAATAAGAGATTTGTTTTCAAAAAATGCCAACCTATCCCGAGCAATCAGTGGGCGACTCTCTGGCACTTCGGAACAAATCCTGGCGTCGGTTGGTCCGGGCGCCAGCTACGTGGGAACAAGTTCGACAGCTGAATGTATCGTACTGAAGCAAAATACGACTGCTTTGGGCGTGCCTAGGTCAATAGTAGCTAGCCAGGGCGTATCGATTGGTGCTAACCAGGCGACCGTTTTGAGAACTGCAAATTTGAGAATTGCACATTCAAAATTACACTACGTTAAGACAGATGTGTTGTGGTCTGCAGTATAACTATTGATAAACTCTCTAACTGAAAATCTGTTTCATACTACTAGCAGTACCCAGATAACTTTTTTGATTGTTTTTTTGCTGGCAGTGAAATATACGGAGACTATAAGTGATGAGAATATAAGTGAAATGTGCTTTGACCATAGTCAGGACAAATGTAGAGCATTTCAATCATGTTTCAACCAAGGTACCTATAATGTACTCGTATAGTTGCGTATGTGGTTTGAGAGATTAATGAAACCACATGCGCATAAACATTGTCTCATATATGTAGGCTTTTGATCAGCGTTGAACAATCCATCATTGTTCAACGATAAAGCGAATCTGATTGTTCCACGCTAAAAAGACAAGAAATTTCGGCTGCTTGAGGCCATAAACACGTTTTTTCTAGGCCAGATCAAGCTTAGACGATATCAGACGGATAACATTGATTATTTTTCTTGTCAAGCGAAAAACTAAAAATAATAAATTGGAAGCATCTATTGGTAAAATCCTTAAAAGAAGTATCGTCCAAGGAGTTGCAGTTTCTGTCGAATGTTTCTGTCGAATGTGAGCTTTCTAGATCACAGCCAAGACCAAGACCTGAAGGACTACATTGACTTCATAACTGATCATAGCAGGAACGACGACAATGTGCTAGATGTGCAGTTGCCGGATGAAGACGTCGTAGCCACTAGTGGTGCTAGTAGCGTAGTCAGTGATGGACTATCGTCTGAGTTGGATGACGCCGAGCTGTGATCGCTGCCAAAAACAACCAGGGATCAAATGATTCAGCACGGCAGCAAGTTTATGAATTACGAGTGTATGGATTCACTTGGTGTACACAAGCACACATTGGCTACAATCGGAGCTGAACAATTAAACGAGTATTTGCGACTCTATTATACCTTTTCAAGCTCGACTTTGGCTAAAGTGACTTCAATTTTGGCAGCCCATAAAAAAAGCATACGCCTGCCGGCAACATGTCTATGGTCAACCGTGGTAGAATCGCTTAAAGCGTGCATTAAACGTTGGCAAAAGTGAGCGAATTTTGGCAACTCAACCGAAAACTATGCCGAACGCGCGTATATCGCTGTAGGATCGAGAACGGCTGGTGCACAGCTACCAAGAAGGAAGAGACTGGAGACGACTGGCGAAGGAACTAGACATAAAGAGAACCACGGCTGACACGATTATCCACAGGTTTGTCACTGAAGATCGCGTTGCGCTGAAGCAACGAGGTGGAGCCGTGAGGCCTAAATTTACACCACCAATGTTAAATGCTTTGACTCGGTTTGTTGAAGAGAAGAGAAGGGTTTCCTAGTCCTTTTGTTACCGTTTTCCGTTCAGTTTATTGTGTTGCCAGAATTTGCTCACTTTTGCCAAAGTTAATTGCACGCTTTAAACGATTTTACCACGGTTGACCACTGATAAGTTGCCGGGAGGCGTATACTTTTTCTACGGGCTGCCAAAATTGAAGTCACTTTTGCCAAAGCCGAGCTTGAAAAGGTATACTTTCGGCTGAAGAAACCTGACGGTGAGCTATATTCAGCCGCGAGTTTGGGTTGCATTAGAGCTGGTATGCTACTTTACTTTCGTCATGTCATCAAGCGAGAAAAAAAACTGGCTGGCGGTTCCGAGTTTTCAACATCAAATAGAATGCTACGGGTCAAGGTTCGAGAGTTTCAATCTGCAGGAGGCGCCGTCAAGCACTATGAACCGATTGAGCTAGGTGGTTTAGCCAAGCTATAAGAATACTTTAATCGTAACACTGGAGAGAGGCTGCAAGACGAAACCTTATGCATGCTACTCTACGTCTTGGGCGAGCGCGGCCAAGAACACCTAAAACGTCTACAAAGGAGAGATCTTCTCGTGGACAAAATAGATTCCGATGGCCATCCCTATTTGGAGCCACCGACTCTGCCAACGAAAAACCAAAGCGCTGATCCAAATAAAGCTAAATCATTCGTTGATAAGGAAGGGAGAATTTACGGTAAGAAGAGAGAGCTGATTATGATGTACTCTGCGTCACTGCCCGCCGAAACAAACGATGACACCTTTTTTTCCGAGACCTATGCCAAACAAGAATGGTGTAGTTCGTTTCTCAACAAAGTAGGTGCGTGGCTCGGCTCAATTTTGCAAAGACTGAGCAAAGTGTGTCTCCTGTCGAGGACCTATACTAATCATTGTATTCGAGTGACCCGTTCACTGCAGCCAAGTTCACAGAATGGCATGGTAAAACCACTGTTTGACTTACGTTCCGCGTTGGATTGCAGGAGTGCCGATTGATGGCTAAATTTAGCAAACTGAGTACATGTAGATGAGTAACATTTGAAAAGCAAGACAGTTGCATCTAAAAACGCCGCACTTGGTCGATTTATTAACAATAATAAGAAAAAGAAGAATAATAATAATGATAATAATAATGATAATAATAATAGTACTTTAGTGCAGTTAAAAAGTTCTTAGACACCCCTTACAATTTCTAAACCGTTTCGTCTATTGGGCTGAAATTTTATGCACACATGGGTCCACTTGAGTTCTTGTTGCAACATAAATTTCAGGTCCCGGGTCCAATCAGAAAAAAGTTAGCGGCTGATTAGTGCAGCAGCTGCCGAAAATGTTTAACGATTTTTTCCATAGACTGCGTTTTGACTTTCCAGCGTGAGTTGAGTCTTGAGACGAAAAGTGCATTGCAGTTTTTCTCTCCGCGTTTTAATGCTGCTAAGCATATAAATATACTTAGCTGCCATGAGCTGGGTACTAAGTTTTGCCATAAACTAAGGAATCCCATAAGAGATCGCATATGAGAACATGGGCATGTCTACACAAGCAAACCGAGAGATGGCAACTTCCTACGGGGCCAAGCTCTCGCAACGTCTGCTAGTGTTTACATATGCAGATGAAAGTCTCTCCATTAATTCGATTCATCAAAAGCTGGTGGAACGCTTTGGAGAAGACGCCTGTTGTCGCGCAACCGTCGCAAACTGGATGAAGCGGCGTCTGGATGGTGAAACGAGCATTGAGGACAAGCCTCGCACTGGCCGACCATCGACTGCTGTCAATGATGTAAGCGTTCACCTTATTGAGCAGCTGGTAAGTGAAGATCGTCACATCAAGATTGACGAGCTGGTCACTGCCTCTAGAATTTCCCACGGTTCCATTCACACTATCCTTCACAACCATCTTGGCCTGTCCAAGCTGGTGTCTCGATGGATACCAAAGATGCTGACTGCCGCCCAGAAAGATCGTCGTTACTCAATCTCTCTGGAGCAACTGGCCGCTATCTCCATTCTGGGAGACGAATTCGAGCAGCGGTTTGTCACTCAGGACGAATCAATGTTCGTACTGTACGATACGCTAACAAGAAGAGAGTCGAAAGAGTGGCTTCCAATGGGAGGTGGGGGCGGCGACACTGAACGCCCTGGGACATATCCACAGAAGGCAATGCTCAGCATCTTTTGGGACGCGAACGGCCCTCTTCTTTTCACGTGGTATGGGCAGGGTAAGACACAGAACAGTGAGACATTTTGCGCCGAGTTATCCAGATTAAGACAGGAGCTGTTACAGCATCGACGGGTTGTGCGCAAAGGAGTCCTTCTGCACTTCGACAATGCCAGGTCGCATGCAGCTGGTGTCACCCGCGCTCATATCGTAGACCTTGGCTTTCAGCAGTGGCCACATCCACCCTACTCGCCAGATCTTGCGCCATCTGACTACGGCCTATTCGGCTATGTCAAAGCTCAGCTGAGAGGCAGCAAATTTGACACTCTCGCTACGCTAAGGATGGAGGCAGAGAGGGTCATCAAGGCTACTCCAAGGGAGACGTTGTCGAGGTGGATTCGAGAGCTGCCAGAGCGCTGTGACAAGTGTGTGAAAGCAATGGCGACTACTTCGAACAGTTTTACGATTGGTGACACAACTCAAGTTTGTTTGCAAATTGACATGACTCAACTGGACGATCGCTGTTCATGTTTCCCTTCCTTGTTTCTTGTTATTTCACGCTTGACAAAATCGTAAAACTTGTTCACTACATTTCAAAGAAAGATATAAAACAAATTTTTGTGATTGAACCTGAGTGCTGAAATGTATGTCACAATTAGAACTCATGTGCACCAATGTGTGTATAAAAATTTTAGCACAGTAGACAAAACGGTTTAGAAATTGTAAGGGGTGGCTTAGAACTTTTTGACTGCACTAAAGTAATAACAGACGCTGACAGGTAAACCTGTAGCGCGGATGCTGATGCAGATGAAGAATGCACACCCGTTGCACCTGAAACACTCTCGGGCATAGTAGGCACCCCACTGACGGCTCCATTTTTTATTTTGAACCTGCCTGGCAAACAGTAAATCTTCACTCACAAAGCCGCACAGTGACAGGATAAGATAGGCCTGCTTCAGGATCAGTTATTACGCAGCATATGCTGGTACCCAATCACAGCTGGATGGACTGAAGCAATGCGGGATTAAGTGCCTTGCTCAAGGGCACAAATTGTCTCCTAGGGCGTCAGCTCGGTCAACAGATTCGTCTCTTCTGTCTGGTCTCTCATCTTCTGTGGCTGATCGCTCTAGTTCTCCGCGCCGAGGAGATCGAAGCAAACCCCGAGCCAATCGGGACCTGCGAACCGTGCGGGCGCCCGATTAGAAACGGAGCGCCTTTCCACGCCTGCCAGCACCCAGACTGTCCGCAAAAATCGCACAAGCAATTCACCTGCAAAATCCACCGCCACCAAGAAGCCACCTGGCACTGTAGGCTCCACTGCGATCAAACTCCCGCCGAGGTAGCTGCCACCTCGCATCATACCTCGCCCCCCAGGCCAGGATCCGATGCCACCTCCGCCAAACGCTACCTGCAGCGGATGCAACCGGGCCATGAGGGCCGGCACCCTTCTCAGATGCGACTTTCGCGGCTGCATCAACCTTGTCACCACACAACTAACTCCAGCGGCATCCCTCACTATCGTGGGTGCCCTCGATGGCTCTGTCCTCCCCACGCTGTGACAGAGCCCCAGCACAGAGCCCAGGCCTTCGGGCATCATCGGAGCAGCGACCACTCACGTGGGCAAATCAACTTTCAAGCGCCCTCCGCGCCCCTGGCTCACCCCGGAACTAGCACCCACCGGGAAGAATGGCTCCGCGCCTTCGCTGAAGTCAACACTCTTGTCCGGGAGGGCAAAGAGAAGAGTTGGCAGGAGTTCCTGGCTGACACTGTCTTTCACCAAGATGCTTCCAAGGTGTGGCGCGAAGTTCACAGCCTCAGTGGGGCACCCAACAACAATGCCCTAAATGAAGCCCTGGTGGTCAACGGTCGTATCCTGGCCGATAACCAAAGCCAAGCAAAGGATTTCGCCAAGCACTACGCAGCTGTCAACCGCCTCGACATGTCCAAGCAGGACCGCTTGACTTACAGAAAAGCAAAGTTTGCGGTGCGAAACTGAGGCAGCGACAATGACGATCACCCCAGCTGCGGCCCCTTGCTCAGCTCCGAGCTCGACGCGGCCATTGAACACCAACGCCCGTCCGGCGCCGCCGGGCCTGATGAAATCTCGCCGAGCTTCCTGAAAGCCCTGGGACCGTTGGCCCGGCGGGAACTTCTAGAAATTTTCTACCTGTCCTTCCGCAAAGGCATCTGCGCGCAAAGCTGGCGGCGGGCCACCATCATCCCGCTCTACAAAAAAGGGAAGCCAGCCAGCCGTTCCGGCCGGTCACCCTCACCTCCTGCATGGTTAAAGTGCTCTTCTCTCAGCTCTGGCCAGCGTAGCTCAGCCTCGTTGTCTCCTACCGAACCTTCACTGCCAGGACGTCCATCTCCTCAAATAGATCTCAGCCCACTGTGGCATCATTGGCAACGAGCTGGCCGATAGAGCAGCCAAAGATGCAGCCACCCGTCCTGTCCCGGCGTCTCTGGGTCTCCATGCACAGCGCCGTCGCGGCCATTCGTCGTTCGCTAGGTGACCCACCGATGTCTCACCAGCGCACCGCCACTGTATATCGGGCCCTCAACCGCAATCGCGACCGCAGCGAAATCACCAGCCGTCAGGAAGCCACTGCAGCCTACTACACGCCTACGAGGCTATCGTTAACCCGGCTGCCGATCCGACTTGCCTGCTCTGCCTCAGCGGGCCGGAGGACCTCGGGCATTGACTCGGCTGCCCGGCCCACCGGCGTGCCCGCATCATCTACAATACTTTGACGACCCCACCGAGTTGACCCCCGAAGTTCTGACTGTCGCCTCCGCGAGATTGGTGGCACTGGCGAGACGGAGTCTCTGACCCGTTTGGCGCCTTTGCCCCAAAAACAAACAGACAAACAAGCGCAGCAACAGCAGCCTCGGTCAATTGGCACTGCCTCTTCGTGGCACCACCACCACTGTCTTCCCGGTACCCGTTGCTCTTCCTGCACGGCCCCTATCTGCAACGGCACGCGTCCTCTCTGATGTAGATGAACTTACTTATATATATTATAACTTATATTATGCTTTCTATGGCACTGACCTCTGAGATGCTCGAGCTGTGACAGTCACTCAAATATATTCATTTCAACTTGGCTTGCCATCGCAGCAGCCCAACGCCTAGTGTTAAGGCAAAGACATATATCATATATAACATGGCATCGCAAGCAGGCACCGCAAGCTTCTAAAAGCAGCTCGTGACGAAACCGCACGATGCCCCCAAAACGGCAGCAGCGCTCCACTTCGGCATCACCGCCACGACAAGACCGGCCCTCAGATCGGACAGCAGCAGCAGCGGCATCTGAACAAACAGAGCTCAAACTGTCGTTGCCTGGATTGCACATTCCCCGTTTAGATCTGTCAGTGGATACGATTGACGACTTTGACGCCTGGAAAGCCACCCTAGAGGCATACTTCGACGCGGTCAACATCCAGCGAGACAGAACAGATGGCAATACTGTTGCTCAGAAAAAGATGGCAGCTCGAAGAGCTTGTATGTTAAATGCGTTTACTTCTGCAACCTTCACAAAGTACAAGAACCTCCCACTGACCGACCAGCAGTTCAAGGACCCAGAAGTAGTCATGGACGCAATTACCCTCGTAGAGAACACGTGCTCGGACAGGTTAACATCATTGTGGAAAGAAATAGATTTTGGAAACGACAGCAAAACGATGGAGAAAACTTCAACGATTACGTCATGCAATTAAGGGATTTGATGCGTACGTGCAAGTTCTGTGAGCACTCTGAGGACCTCCTGAGAGACAAGATTGTACTGGGAGTGCGAAATCCCGAGACAGTGAAGCGTCTTCTCACACAACCAGACCTTTCACTTGCTGCTGCCCTCGCGATCTGCCGATCTGAAGAAGCATCTGAGAACCAAAAGAACGAGATATGCCCAGCTTCTCACGTGTCGGCCGTGCGAAAGTACAGAGGAAAAACTCCAGCTAGGGCTAGCTCAAAGGCCCTAGACACTAAGAAGTGCACTGCTTGTGGCAAAGGGCGACACCAGCGCTCGGAATGCCCTGCTAAGGACAAAAAGTGCTTTAACTGCGGTCGCATTGGGCACTTTGGCTCCGTATGCCGGTCCAATCGCAATAGTGGTCAGCCCGATAAGAAGCGACCACCAAGAGTATCAACTTTGGTTGCTACACTGGAACCCGCAACCCCAATGGTTACAGTTTGGATCAACGGGGAGCAACTGCAAATGATGCCCGACACGGGATCTAATATTGATGCAATTCGTGAATGTGATTGCAAGAAGCTTCACATCCCCATTCCTCAACTGAGGCATGATCCAATAATGCCTAAATCAGCCAGTGGGCAGTTAATCAAGAGTAATGGCAGTTTCTTCGCCACTATAACGCTGAACAGGAAGCACGCAGTGACAAGCATCCACGTGTTGAAGAACTTGGTCGCACCAGTGCTGTCCTGGCAAAGCTGTAGAAAACTGGGAATCATTCCCCAAGATTTCCCGAGTCAGATAAGCACAGTTCTGACGAATGACGGAAGAAGAAGCACAGAACTGGATTTAATCCAAGAGTTCCCGAGGGTGTTCGATGGAGAAATTCGACCAATGAAGGGCGAAAAATTTTTGATCGTGCTAAAAAAAGACGCGATCCCATTCTCCGTAAAGACGCCACGTCGGTTACCACTGCCACTGCATGAAAAGCTCAAGACCGAGCTAGACGCCTTGGAAGCGCAGCAAATAATTCGTAAAGTTACTGAGCCTACCCCATGGTGTGCTCCGATAGTCGTAGCTCCGAAGAAAGGCTCGGATCAAATTCGTCTTTGCGTGGACTTCCGTGAAATCAACAAGTATGTCATGAGGCCTCGATATCAATCACCAACACCACTAGAAGTCGTTGCCAGCACCAATGTGTCTAAAGCAGAATGGTTTACAGTAGTCGATGCCTTGAAAGGATACCATCAAGTACCGCTTCATGAGGACAGTATGCCTCTGACGACATTTATTACGCCATTCGGCCGGTATATGTTCAGGATGGCACCTTTCGGTATTAGCTCGATTTCCGAATATTACAACCAGAGACTGGACAGTGTGTTGCAAGACCTGAAAGACACTCGCCACATCGTGGACGACTGCATAATAGCAAGTGCCGACTACGATAGTCACGTCCAAGCTGTTCGTGAATTTCTAAGAAGATGTGATGAAACTGGCATTGCACTGAATAAGAAAAAGTTCGTTTTTGCCCGGAAAAGTGTCAAGTTTGCTGGATTTTTGCTATCACCGAACTGTTATCAAGTGGACCCGGACATGACAGCAGCAATTGCTCAATTTCCAGAACCATCTAACATCACAGAGCTACGTGCATTCATGGGTCTAGTGAACCAAATCGGACCGTTCACCGACTCAATTGCCGAATGTACCTCGACGCTAAGACCTCTTCTAAGTGCAAAAAATGCATTCATTTGGAACGAGGAGCATCAAAAAGCCTTTGAGAAAGCACGAATTCAGCTAGCCAAGGCTCCGTCATTGGCATATTATGATCACAAGAGGCCAACCGCATTACATACAGATGCATCAAGACTAAGAGGACTTGGATTCGTTCTCAAACAGCAACAAGCGGATGGCATTTGGCGAATGGTTCAGGCAGGATCACGATTTTTGGCAGATGCAGAAACGCGATATGCTATGATCGAGCTCGAGTTGCTTGCAATAGTGTGGGCTACACAAAAGTGTCGTTTGTTCCTAGAAGGACTGCCTTCATTTCAAATCGTGACGGATCACAAGCCACTTATTCCGATATTAAACGGCTATCAACTAGACCAAATTGAGAACCCAAGGCTACAGCGCCTTCGCGCCAAGCTTAATCGCTATAACTATGATGCAAAGTGGGTTCGAGGAAAAGACAACGTTGACGCCGATGCATTATCCAGAGCCCCTATTGCAAATGCGACTGAAGAGGACCAGATTGATGAGAATCAGGCGCTAAGCAGCGTGAGTCTGTTGATTATGGCAATGGAAGATATCGAAATTGATCTTAACATGAAGAGAGTACAAGAACATGTAAAGAAAGACTCAGAAATGCAGGAGCTCATCCGAGTAATCGAGAACGGGTTTCCAAACGACAAAGCTAATCTACCAGTCAGTCTACGACCATACTGGCATGTAAGACATAAGCTCGTGGTCGAAAATGGAATCATTCTCAATGGGTGCAGGTGCATCATTCCTAAAGAATTGCGACGAGAAATCCTAAAAACTCTGCATGCAAGTCATCAAGGTGCTACTAAGACCAAAGCAAGAGCAAGGCTGATCATATTTTGGCCTGGTATGGAACGCCAGATTGATGACACGATTAAACAGTGCAAAGCTTGTCAAGAAACTCGACCAAGTCAGACTAGAGAGCCGATGATTTAGAGAAAGATGCCAGAAAGATGTTTCCAAGAAGTTCATGCAGACTTTTGCGAACACCGCGGCAGGCAATTCCTTGTGATAGTGGATGGATATTCTGGCTGGATCAATATCTGGAATTTTGGACAGAATGCTCCGGTTCACAAGCTTATTAACGCGTGTCGTGAACTTTTTTGCCAAACAGCCGTACCGGAAGCGTTCTGGTCAGACTCAGGCCCGCAATTCAAAGCAAGTGCCTTTGTCAACTTTTTAAAAAGGTGGGGAGTCGAGTCCAGATTTTCATCACCCTATTACCATCAAAGTAATGGAAGAGCTGAAGCTGCAGTGAAGTCCGCCAAGAAAATCATTCGAGGATCCTGGGATTATCAGAACAACGATATAGACAAAGACAAGATGGCAGAAGGAGTATTGATTTACATAAATACCCCCATGTACGACGGGCGTATTCCTTCCATCATGCTGTATGGGCACCCAGCAAGAGATTCACTTCCTGCTCATCGAAGAAGTTTTCACTCCGAGTGGTTCAAGACTATTCAACAGATGGAGCAAACTGCAATGGAAACTTACGAAAATGTGACGCAGAGATACAACAAGTCCAAAAGAAGCCTCCTAGGAATTAGAATTGGCTCGACTGTGGTTCTACAAGATCCGACAACAAAGCTGTGGCAACGGAGGGGCATGGTAGTGGAAGTTGGAAAACACCGCGATTACCTGATTAAATTAGCTAGCGGCCGAATATTACGGAGAAACCGCGTCTACATACGGCCAGTGCTACCATTGACCGCTGACGACTTGCGATCGTCGAATACAGTGGATCGCGACAGTGCTAAGACGAACGATCAAGGGCAGCGTAATCTGGAGCCTACAGAGAGACTTCGTAGTAGCACAAGGTCAACGAAAGGCATCCCACCAGTTCGATTCAAGTACAGTCGGCTGGGACATCCGAAAGTGAATTTTATTGAGTAATTAGGGCGCAATGACTCCAAAAGGGAGATGATGTAGATGAACTTACTTATATATATTATAACTTATATTATGCTTTCTATGGCACTGACCTCTGAGATGCTCGAGCTGTGACAGTCACTCAAATATATTCATTTCAACTTGGCTTGCCATCGCAGCAGCCCAACGCCTAGTGTTAAGGCAAAGACATATATCATATATAACACTCTCTGCTGCTCATCCCCTGACTGCCAAACTGAGTTCCACTCCGCTGCCTCCTCATCTGCATTTCGCGCTACCACCGGCTTCCCAACAGACTATCGCTGGCCGTCCTATCCATCTTCCTAGAGCTCCTGTCTCCAGCGTCCCCAGCTCCTACGGCTCCTGTGCCCGGTGAACTAAACACTTCGACAGGACACATCAACTGCTGCAACTACCACCTCTCCTGCTCCGGCTCATGCCGCTCCCGCCTGAGCCGGCGCCGCCTCTCCTGCACCGCCCTGCTCCTGCACAAGCCGCCAATAGCTCGATGGCCGTCAAGGCTCTGCCCGCCAGCAACTCCGTATCCTTCCATGGAATGCGGACGACCTCTCTATTAAAGTTTCAGAGCTCGAGCACTTCCTTTATGACGCTGACATCGATATAGCTGCTATTCAGAAGTCCAAACTCCGCTCGCCTCACGCCCCCTACCTATTTTGCGCGTGGTGGAAGCCATTAGCAACGGCTTCCAATGCCGCCTTGCCCTTCCTGCCATCCTTGCTCTCTTTGACTGTTTCCAGGCCTACGACCGTGTCTGGCGAAAACGCCTAATCCTAACCATGCATAGCCGGGGTGTTCCCGCCAAATTCCTTCGCTGAATCTTCAGCTTTCTGCTCAACCGCCAAGCTCGCGTCGATTTCCTCGGCAGCCTCAGCAAAACCGTCCGCCTTAACCACTATACTAGACTGGCCCATTTGCGTCCACGTTCATTCCTGATGGCTTGACCTGAAATTGGGCCATAGACAACTTTCTTGATTTCAGTGCCACCCCTGCTCCATCCGGGAGCTGCTAAATCGTGCTTGCGTAGAGTTCGTGCATAGAAATTCATCAAAAAGCTAATCAAAATCTGCTTTACATTTTTTTGCCATGAAAATGAAGAGGTTTTTTAAGCTGTTTATTAAGGAACAACTGTTTGAAGACATAGGAAGCTGGAAAAATACAATATCATGGAAGACCTTCGAAAGAAGACGAGACAGAGGAGTACCAAAGCTGGTCTTGAGACGGCGTGATTATGATAAAGATGAGGCTCGAAAGTTAGTTGGGATAGTGTTGCCAATGGGAGTCGACAAATAGCCAGAGATATTGCCTTCGGATTTAAAACTCATTAAAAGTCTTGGCTGCTGGTCCATTGGCAAAGATAGAGCCTTTTCTGGAGCGTGTAAAACAACTGTGTATGAACACCTACATGCCAAGCCAGCGGCTTTTTAGCGACGAGACGCTCGTGCTGTACAACGGAAGAGTGGCCTTCAAACAATATATACCATCCAAGAAGAGCAAGTACGGCATAAAAATGTATTGCCTTTGCGAAAATGAGACTGCGTATTTATGGAATTTTGTCATCCACACGTTCCTTGAGGTAAAGCAGTAGTTTCGGGCAGGAATCGGGTGTCAGGTTCTGAGCATGAGCGAGAGAGTTGTGGTAGAGCTGTGCCGCGGGCTTCTCCATCTTGGCCATCACGTGTTTACGGACAGCTGGTTCACGTCTTATCTGTTAGCTGATTTGCTTTTGAAACGTGACATTTTGCCGACTGTGACAGTACGCAAGGACCGCGGCGTTCCAGTTAAATTACAAGCTGTGAACTTGTAAGCTGACCTCAACTGAGTTCGCAAGCTTAGGTGACCTGCTGGCCTATAAATTAGTCGACAGACGGCAGGGCGGCACCAAAACTGTCTATCATATGGGCATTCATTCATTGATTCTGAAGCAGGCCCATCTTATTCTGTCGCTGTGCGGCTTTGTGAGTGAAGATTTACTGTTCGCTAGGCAGGTTCAAAATAAAAAATGAAGCTGGTAGTGAGGTGCCTACCATGCCCGAGAGTGTTTCAGGTGCAACGGGTGTGCAGTCTTCACCTGCATCAGCATCCGCGCTACAGGTTTACCTGTCAGCGTCTGTTAATTATAGCATTTCCTATTCAATTTGGATCCTACGAGCAATCAATTTAGTCCCAAATGGGAAAAATACACACGAAGTCAGTGATACTCTAGGGTTCTATGGCCAAAACTGCCGTTTCGTTCAATTCAATTTAATCCTGGGGCACTCAATTTCTCTAAAAAACTCACTTAACAAGTTAAAAACAAGACGCCGGAGCGTCCGACACGGTCAGACTGAGCAGCTGTCGCAAACCAGCCACCGACTCGACGCCCGGGTTCAGCGGCCGCCACATCCTCAGTCAGAGAAGAAGCAGAAAAAGCAGCTGCAGAACCAGCCCAATCAGTCGCAGCTGCAACCGCAAATGCAGTAACAGCTAGTTAAACTGCTGGCAATACTATTGCAGCAAAAGCATCAGCCGAAGTTGCAGACGAAGATAATTGAGCCCCTCGCCTCGCTGCAGTGACCTCACAACAGTTTTGATGTCCTAGAAGGGCGTCTGGATTGCTTAGGGAAGCCGGAAGCTTTCCGTGGATCCTGCGTCGATCAGTAGTAACCGCGACGTCGAGTACTCAGCCCGCACAAGAACTCCATCGAGACGAAAAACAATATCAAAAACGTGCTTCATCCTTGATAACTAATCGTTGAAACTAGAAGGCGAAGCAGACAAGAGCTAGCAGAGAACAAAAATGGACTCAATAGATACTAACTTAACTAATGGGAAGAGCCTACGCACTAGCAGAAAACAGCAAAGAATAATCCGCTCTTTAGTCGAGCCCTCTCCAGATCCACCCAGCCTATTCCCAGGGTTTCAGCCACAGACCTATACGATACTTGAGAAATTTACCTATTCCCAGATTTAACTGCCACTTTCCAGATACCAGTTCTTCTGACGTTGTTGCTGATGCTCCTGAGGCTGGTGGATGTGATGCAGCTTCTGCTCAACGTGCAATGCGACTCGAGGCTGACCGACTGCGAGTTTCTGAGAGGCGCGCTACGGAGAACGCCGCTGCGCGTGAGCATCGCTTGGATGATAAGGCCTTACGACGGCTGCCGATGGAGATGGCAACTGCTTCTTTCACTCTGTCGCTGAACAATTGCGTAGCACTGCTTTGGAGGTTGACCATCAAAATCTGAGAAATCTAATTGCGCAGCGTTCATTTACGGTTCTTCCGGAGTATGAGGGTATTATTCAGGCTCTGGAACTGTCACTGCATCGCGTGTTGAAAGGCACCATTCGTGAAGGTGTCTACGTTCATGATATTGTTGCAAGTTTGTTGCCTCGGTTGTTGGATATTAACTACGAGATTTATCAACGTCAAGAGAATATTAGCACCATGATCAGGTGCATTCACAGTGCTTGCGCCTCTACGTAGCCATCTATTGGTACCGTTCGTCCGCTGTATGATTGGCATCGGCATGTGTTCTATTCAATGGTCCAACAGTTTATAAATTCATTCTTCATTCTTAATTCTTGATTTCTGCGTGCGTATGCCCCCGAAGGGTTAGCATGTTGCTGACACATGACCCCCGCAAATACTGCTGATCTGTACAAACCAGATAGCTCATAAAATAAACAAGAAAAGGCCTAGGAAAATTGTATAAAAAGGAGGAGACAGGAACAGAAAAAGCCACCCTCAATTTGTTGGCAATGTATATAGAATCCCCTGGGCAGCAGCTTTGGCGCCCCTTGCCCGCTTACATTGTGTCACTGAAAAGCGCTTTTGGTGTCCGTCCCTGGCTAAAGCTTTGATGCCCTCTAGTCAGCAGCCATGGTGCCCCCTCATAATTTGGCCCCTTATTAGAAATTCTGGCCACAGAATTCTGGCTACAAATTCTGACACAGAGGACTGATTAGCGGCGCGCAACCCGTCATGAACATTAGTCTACCCATCCCACAGAAACCGGTGCAATAATATCCAATCTAAACTCAGGCAATTGGTCTATGGTCATGCTCTATCGCTCACACCAGAGCTGTAAAAGCCACGTTCCATTCGGTTGTCGATGGCAAGCCAGAGCGCGGAATACCCCAAAAAATATAGACAACACAGCCGTCCATATACATTAAGAAAGGATTATTTGTCAGAACTAATTAATACGAGCCGCGTCTCTGCTTTCTATGGCCCAAACCAAATGGCTGGTAGTAAATAACAAACAAAACAACACATTTAATATAGCTTTTTGCGCTCAGCTAAAGAATTTTTGTGTTCAATTCAAGAATGCCCAATTAGCTGACTCATTTGATTGGAACAGCGTGCTAGCAAAACTGCGCGCAGCGCTTGCCCAGTTGGAGTCGGCTTCCAGAGAGCAGCGCCTAGGTGCCATCTGGAAGGCTTTAACGTTAAAAGCAGATTCAAAGGCGGAGAAGGGGCACCCTGGAAGGGATAAGCTGGCCCAGTGCAGTGGATGTGGCGCCTTCGTACGTCGCCTGCACAAGCATCTGACAAAGTGCGGTCAGAGTCATGCAGCCAATGTCGCGAGGCAGGCGCCTAGAGCAGGTAACAGCTTGGTGCAGCAGACGGCCGCGTCATCTAGCAGTCTTTTAAAGGAACTGCTGGAAATTCAAGCGTCGGCCTCCCTGTTGCTGTCAGCGCAACCGCAGCCTCTGCCACCTCTTCAGTAGCTTCCAGTGTTACCAACCCAGCCTCCGCTCCAGCCCCAGAACCCGAGGCTGCAGCCGCAGCACTCTATGCCTCCGCTCCAGCCTCCGATGATGCAGTCCGAATCATTGACGGCTTCATCACAGCCTCTGCTAGCCTCGACGCAGGGGCCGTTATCGCAGCCTTTAATTGCCACGTCGCAGCCTTCAGTGCCGCTATCACAGTCTCCGCTCCAGCCCCAACTCCCGCAGCTGCAGCCGCAGCCTGCTATGCCTCCGCCCCAGCGCCAGGTGCTGCAGTCCAAACCTCTGATGCCGCCATCTCAGTCCAGTTTTATTTACCGGAGTGTCGACCTGGATGAGGACGACGACGACCAGGTGATTATACCAGTCAAGCAGCCATCTAAACCTGAAGCTCAAACGATCCGACACGTGAATGATCTAAGAAATTATGTTACCAGTTAAGATCCTGCCGCCATCATCAAAGCCTGCAGAGAACGAGAACCGTCTTAAAAGAAAGGCATCAAAGAGCTTTATTGACGCTGCAGACTGATGCTGTAGACTCGTTTCTGGCAAAAATCGACGCCGAGTTGTGGTGGAAAACCCCAAAAAGGCCGAGATCACGTAAGAAAGCGTGCTACGTGCAGACGTTTAACGGCCTTCGCAATACGCATCTGTGGCTGTCGTCCAGGAATCGACGTCGATGGTGGACAGTGTGTTTATCTTGCCGACCTTGTAGCCCGGCCGGTTCGAGCACGACTAATTTTCGAGTTGGCAAAAAGCTCAGGCCGTTACAAGGAGTCAACTGTTTCAAGGAAGGCCCAAGCGCTGCAAACTCTCTTAAGCTGCATCACCGACCGTTTGAGCGCTTACGAACCTGAAAGTCTTGACCTTGTCTTGTCTGCATTGAACATCAGTATGCAGCAAGTGTGTGACTTGCTCAGCAGTGACAGCAGCGACTCCGAACGTCGAGAACACGTGTCCAAGTCATTGGCTGTACAGACGATCTCGAAGCAATTGGAGTCCTTACATTTAAGACCGAATCTGAGTGGACTCAATATCTTTCTAGGCAAACTAAAACAAGATCGTAAAAATATTTTTTTGTTTTTCTTACTCAATATCCAGTTCCAGTTGGGCAGCGTCAGGGCGTGTTCGATGCCGAACATGAGCTGGAGCACTCAAAATGGCAGAAAGAGTTTTCCAAGCGACTCCTTACCCCTGATGAGTCTTCAAGAGTGTCAGCTCGACTTGCCGAAATGTGTACAATGTTAATGGTGGATCAACGAGAATCAACGCGGCCTCCCAACTAGTGGCGCTTTTGCAGTAGCGCTGTTAGAATGTAAACTATATGCTGCGGCAAAAGTGAAGAAGAAGACAGCGACCGCAAAATGGGCATGGCTGAAAAGGCTGAGTAAGGAGCTCCATTTTTGTGCCTAGCAGAGCAGCCCGTTAGGCTGTGCCCCTGGATACACATGCGACGAGGCCACCTGATGGATGAAGAGCTCGTAACATCTAGCCAGGCGGATGCTGCCATGGCCGCCTCGATTCAATCGTAGCTAGCAAATGAGCAGCAGCATATCGGCACTTTTTCGGGTAAGTGAGGGATAACCATTGCGAAGCAACTCCGGGCAACAAGTACATATTACAGTCTTTACCTGAATTTTACAGCAGCCGAGCAGCATCAACTGCGAAACCGCCAGCAGAAACAGCAACAGCAGCAGCAGCAACAGTCTTACGTGCACATGACGCTGCCGCTGACAGAGGTACCGCACAAAACTGGCACTCACACAAAGGAATGTGCTACGGTGATTATACTACTGGAGCTACGCGATGCCCTATTGCGCTACAGCGACGCGTTTCTGCTGCCTGCACTGAGTGAACTAGGCATCAATGTTTTAGAAGGAGGCCGCAAGCAGTTGCATGCCGTTCCGATTTTTATAAACTGAAAGACAGGCGGCTTCATGCTGCCTTCAGCATTCTAGTGTAAGCGACGGGTCTGAAGCCATGATTGGGTGCAGAGTGACTGCGTTCGATTTACGACGTACGATGCTAAACGCGTACGCCAAGCAGTACCCGGATAAGGAAAAGCTGCAGCTGTTGGCCAAGCCCGTGGGCACGAGCGCCCACGTGATCCAGCATGCGTATGGCTCGACTGGCTTAAAGCAGGCGCAGGTTCGCGTCACGCTTCAGGCAAGGGCATGCGCTGCCACATGCACGACAAAGTAAAATTAGAAGCCGAACTTACTTGCGTATCAAAGGGGCAGTCGCATGAATGTCATCGAGTACAGTTGAGCACATGTCATTAAAATAGTATATGTTATTGATTAAAGCTATTAAGTTTACTATTATTTTTTATAATAGAAGCGCGCAACTTTCAGCCAAATATTTATAATTTTAGGGCTGAAATGAGATTGCTCAAGAGTTGCACGGACGGACGACAGAAACTAATATTTGCATTAATTTTTTGACACATTGCTCGACTGGACTTAACATATTAAGCCACTTTTTATTACCGTTATATTCACCGTTTGGATGTAGTGCTTGATTCTGGGGCATGTACATTCGAAGAGTTTTCATTAGCAGATATGCATGCATGCATAAGTCCGCTATTCGTACCATAATATCTATTCCCTGGTCCGTCCCCAATCAACAGTGTCAACGCCAAATTGTTGATAGAATTATTTACCAATTATTAGGCAAGCAGTTCGAAAAATCATTACCGAGCATTAGTTACCGTAGGAAAAATCAATTCAAAAGAAAAAATCTCAATAACAAAGCAAAATACTACACCATTCCCCCAATATAATGGAACAACGTGTACATTGACGCAAATCTGACCATTATTTTTCATTTTAATAGGTTTTTGATTGAACTGCTTCTGCTATCCCATGTAATAATTTTTGTTGTACTAGTATTGTCTTCGAGTTAAAGTTTTCAGATAAAATTCTGTCCAATTGTTAAGTTGATTTTAGAACTAATTATTGATGTATAAATAAATTTTGTTGGCACCAATATTACTTGGATTAATAGCTGATTATAAATTCATTGATAAATTAATGTAACGATTACTGTTAACCCATTAACAATTAACACTGCTGGCTACTGCATGTTTCATTAAGTACTGATAACACGAAAGTTACTAATGAAAATTAGGAGGTATCCAAGCATTACCATAGATAAAAGTGTCTATGGCAAAAAAGTACAGGCTAAAAACAAGGTGAGGAGGAGTTGAGGAGGAGAGCGGAGCAAAGTGAAATGGGAACTTAAATGGCTGCTGCAAAATAATAATTCATACTTTATGATTTCTTCGACTTTTCGGGAGCTTCATCAGGTGAGGGAACCTAGATGGCTAGACAACAACAATTTAAAAATAGATATTTAGCACTGCCATGGAAACGATTCTGTCTTAACAGAAGAAGACCGTGAATAGTTTAGCTCTATAAAATTGAACACACCGAACATGGAGCAAAAAAACTAAACGGAAGCTATTTCTAGTCCTAAAAGCGGACGCATCCCTTGCGTAAACGAAGATGAGAAAAATCTTATTAAAATACGTGAATCCGTGTGCTATAGTCTATGGCAAAAAGTAGTGCAGGAAAAGCAACTAACGCGTTTGATAAGACCAGGAACAACTATATGCGTTACCATTCTGCTGCTGCCTATAGTGTGTTGTGTAGAATTGCGTTCAAATCAGCTAGCTACGTTTCTTTACAATCAATCGACCGACTTTTTCATCTCTACACATCCCTACTGACAGTCAGCTAACTCCGCGACGAAGGATCTCGCACGGACAGACCAGCTTGCACTTACATGATTAGGTAGGAGATTCCTTACATGCCTATCATTTAAGAATTTTATTGACTAGGATTAGCCAGAAATCACTATTCAACCTGATTCATTATGCCCAATACTGTTGGCGGCTGGATGCGGTCGTATAATCTAAGCCTATAAAACAAAAAACGGGTGTGTTTTTGTGTGCTCTGTGTGTGTGTATCAGTCATAATGTATGTCTGTCTGTCTGTACAGTAAGAATGACAGTATGATTAGATAAATAAATTTAGCGAAATTTTTGTAAGAGCTTAGAATGGGAAACGGATCAAGGTTACTAAGGCTGGAGGGGTGAAGGATTAGGGAAGCATTCTGTCTTTTTTCAAGCTGCTCAGTTTAACAAGCCACCTCAAAAAAGCACAGCTTATCCACCAGTAAATACAACGAAGCAATAGAATTAACAAGATAAACAGAAAAATTAAGAACTAATTAGCGAATTAATTTCAGGGAGCTGAGCAAAGATATATAGAGAAAGAGAGCAATTGGTGATTGAAGAGTTGACTATCATAACTGATAGCTAGTTCTAGATAAACCTAAATCAAACTAATCCAATACAAGATCAAATATACATTCTCCGTTGCAATGGAGAAACTGGTGGTCACAGAAGATAGCGCTGCCGCACCGCAGTCTTCTGTTAACGTCGGCACTATAGTCTTCAGGTTTCGCATGGCCGGCCATGATGACAAGTTTGTCGCGCCACGATACCTGCTTATGCGACATGTTCTTTGAATTCTGCTCAAACATATTTCCGTTGAGCAGACGAAGTAGGGCGTTGCCGGCGACGTTAAAAGTTGCTGGAGTCACTTCGTCAAGAAAGACTACTTTTTGCAGCTCAACATTCAGACCGTCAAACAGGAATTCGAGGTTGCTGATGTTGGGCACAAAAACCCGATGTTCCCCGTGGAGAAGTTCCACCGAGGTTGTCCTGCCGACTTCAGACTCACCGTATAATTAGACTAGACCAGATGGACGTCGTAATGCGGCGCAAACAGACGCATTACTGGGCAGTCGCTTTGGCTCCGATTCAAACGGCCAGCAAAACACCCACAGCCTTCAATCCGTTCAGAGCCGATGCGTCTAGCCAGCTGATACTCGCTGTGAAAATCAGTTAGCAGCATTCTTCTCTTGTGGTTTTCCATTACAAAGCGGTCGCCTGCCTTTAGTTCTTGGCCCGGGTTGGCATAATTTGAGCGCACCCATCTGGCTGCTCGGACTACGAAAGCGCATTCTTCTACGTCAACGCCGTGCAGGCACGGACAATAGTCGTACATTGTGACCTGAACAATGGCTGCCTCGATTGAATTGACGCCGTGCATAGTTATTTTTGCAAATAGTTGAGCTGCTGCTTCACCGACGACATCCTCCTTAACAAGATGCTCCACCAGTCGTTGATTTCGCGCGAGAATAAAATGCGTTGAGTCTAAAAATTCAAATGGCGCTATGCCATCGGCAAGACGCAAATACACGGCTATGCTACCCAGCTGATCATGTGGTGGGATGTTATGCGCAGGCTGTTGTTCATGCGTTTCAGGCACGGCAAATGGGTCAACAACGCAGTGCAAGAGCGAATATGGCCAAATGCTGCGCCCTGTTGCACCATCTACTGGCGGTTGAGTAGTCTTGGCCACAACCAACTGCTCACATTCGGCAACCATTTCGTTTAACAGTTTTACTTTGAATTCGCCGGTGCGCTCTATATGGTCTACTGTTAGTCAAAATAGCTGCTGACTCCTTGAAAATTTTTCAGTTAGGCGCTGCTGTTCAGCCTGGCTGTAAGTGTTGGTGAAAGCCATATCAAAATTTTCGCCTTTGCGCACTCTAATTGGCCCGATGGTGTCACGGATGCCACCAAATCTGTATCCATCGGTAAGTGTCGCAGCATTACTACGATGCGGAACTTTAGTCTCTCTTGACTTGCTTACGCTGTCAGAACCTGTTAAGTAGTTAATTAGAAAGGTAAATTAAAAATTTACTAGCTTAAACCGCTTCAATAATTTTTTTATTTGAATTAGCGACTTTTACCTTTTACTGAAGGCGTCGCTGGCGTTGCATGTGATGAACCGGAGGCATTTCCAGACGGTAAAGACCGGCTAGCTACACTCCGTGATAGTGATGGCCAGATTGCGTCTAGGTCAGCCGACAGTGCTGTGGCGGATGCACTTTGCACTTTGGTTCGAGCCAGCTTAAGTCGCTTTCTGTCTATGGCTCAAATAAATAAACTTGTAAAGGCCAAGCCTCGCACCGACAAAAAAAACCAGAGCGAGCGAGCGAGCGGACTTGGCATTCGCCTACATTGGCACCGCCAAAGTGCAGTGGATTTACTTTGCTGAGCAGTTGCAGATGCTGTTGGCCGCTTCGGAATCGTGGACGCAGCGACCGACGTCATCATGCATCATCAGCGACAACAGTCCTGAAGCGGTCGGCCACAGCCGAAGACAGCGTTGCGTCGACTGTGCCAAAACGTCGGCAGTTGGCTCCATCATCTCGCCCATCGACGCCGCAGCAGGCAATGGAGGTCGACGAGGCCACCGTGGAGGGCGTTGACGAGGATCTCATCATCGTCCGGGTGGTCATCCCCGACAGCGACGATGAGCCAGAGCAGCCGACCACTGTGTTCAAGAACGAGCCAGTGTATGCCACCGATGCCACCGCTGCTGACATGGCTGCGGCCACATCGGCGCCTGTGCCTCCTCCCGGTGCTACGCGCGTCGTTGTCAACGGAGCTGAAGACGCAGTCTCATCATCTACTGCTAGCAGGCCTCCAACGCTGGTCAGGCAACCCCCGTCGACTCCGCCCGGCGCGACCAAAGGTAGCATCTTCTGGCGCCCCCCTCGCCCGAATCAGCAGCAGCAGCAGCAGCAGCAGCAGCAGCAGCAGCAGAAGGACGCTGCAAAGTCGCCGCAGTCAGCGCGATCGCCTTTTGGTGGAGGCGGATTTTTCCGATCCCCAGGAACCTGGTCTCCAATGGCGCAAAGAGCGGGTACGAGCTAAGACATGCCAATTATTTAACAACAAAATAAAAGACTGATAGCACCTGTCACACAAAAGTAAAAATTTTGCGTCCTTTAAACCTCTCAATCACACAGGTGCCCGTGCCAAGTCAACAAATTCGCTGAAGTCGTCTGTCATGCCGCCGCCACCCACACCAATGCCGCAGCCGCCATACTATGATGGCAACATCGACGAGTGGAGCGGCGCCGCAGCCGCCTACGAAAATTCAGTCGCTGGTTTAAGCCAGACGGTGGCGCAGCAGCCGCGCATTCAGCAGTGCGACACAACCTCGCGCTTGCTTGTGCCACGCATTTTGCTGCATCCTGACGACTCAGTCGACGCCTCAGCGCGGCATCAGCAGGCGAACCGGCGCGCTTACCGCGGCATGTCAGTTCTGCGCATCGCCTACGCGAAGCAGGCCTGCATCTTGAAAATGATGCTCGTATCAGCTTGGAGTGAATGGGCCACGCAGCTAGCGATCAGTGAGTGGGGTGTTCATTTTGTTAACTCAGCTTCTTATTAGTATTTAACTGCAGGTTGAACTGATTATAGTGCCCATTCATTATCGTGCATGCCACTGTGTCTAATAATTTATATATATAGTAACATTTGAATTTAGCATCCCTTTTCTACCGTACCTATTAATTGTTAAAGTTCGCGCGCACTAAAAATATTCCACCCACCTCCCCCGCCCCGCTCTCTCCGATCATTGATTATCTCCTGCATATTTTTACAATACGTCGCATGCTCGAATTTCCAATCTCAAACAAACGCAAAAAATCGCAACAAAACGCACAACACGATGAAGTCTGCGCTAAGAACGACTTCTCGCCGTCCAGAACGCATATCATAGACCCTTATGCACCGAGTCCCAACGACGTTGGGCAGACTACATCAAGCCTGCACATATTTGTTCGAACAAACGAACTCAATTCGAACATTGACTTGATTGGCAAGCTGCGCGAAATTTTTGCTAGCGGCAGTGACGCCAACGTGTTTGCCGTGCGTGGCTGGACCCAACTGGAGGTGCGCAGCGCGCGCAGCACCGAGGCCGAGATTCGGCGAATCACTTCGCTGGATCCTGTCTGCGCAACTGTCAATGTAGACGAGCAGTGCCTCGCTCGCACCTTCGTGTTGAACAGATGGGTGATGTCTTATCCGGCTGACCGCGTCCAGCCTGACCTCGACGATCCAACGCTGACCGGCAACAATCCGTTGCTAACGAAGCAGGCCCTTGACTACTTTAATAACGTCCAGCTGTTGCGCCGGGCTCGCGCCGAGGCCCTCGCAGGCGGCGTCCGTTTCGGCCGTCAGCTTGCCGTCTGCGCTGTCTGCGACCAGCCGCCGTCCGTTGTGGTCGCATCGGCGGCTGCGACAGCCAATTCCGACCGCAGTTGTCACAGCGCAGGTGCCACAGCAGCAGCCGCCGCGGGAGGAGCGGTGCGCATGTCGCCTCTGGCAGTTCGCATGGGCTCGCCGTGCAGCGCATGCTTTGCGACGTTATGCGCCGAGCGTCGACCGACGGCTTGCGAACCATCTACATCTGGGGCAAAAGCGGCGTCGGCAAGACGGCCATAGTTCATCTGCACTTTGGTCGTCAGACCGTCTTTGTGCCTGACGTGTCCGCCGCTTTCCCATTTGACGGCCTCAGATTCAATCTGCATGGCTGCATTTTTTCGACGAGTTCGACGCGTCCCGTGCCGTCACTGGCCAAATATTGATGCTGCTGAACGGCGACAAATTTAATGTCAACGAAAAATATAAGAGCCATATCCATGAGCCCTGGCCAGGCACTATCATTCTTGCCAGGCATGCTCCGCCGAGCAGCTGCAGTGCTGACTTCTTGCGTCGCATGGCGGCCGTTGTACACGTGCCGCACAACATTTTCAACTGCAAGGGGTGCGGCGCTGCCTTCTGTGAAGTGCAAAATGGTGACCAGTTGGCTGCAACGGCTGCCGCCCCGCGACCCAGTGCAGGTGGCGCATGTGCTGCTACCAATGAGACCATCGGCGGCAACCAGGAGGAGGACGCCGAGGATGAGGTCGACGAAGTGCCGGACTATCGAAATTTCTGTTGACCGCACTAAACTGAACTGACAATTAACAATCAATCAGCTGGCACGCTGGTAGCCCCAAAAAAACTATTGATAAGGGCACACATATAGAACAACAGGGGCACACCGGGTCAGCTCTCATTTTTACCTCTTGTCCCTCTGTGTCGCTCTCTCTCTCTCTCTCTCTCTCTCTCTCTCTCTGTCTCTCCTCTCTGAGCTCGTTCTTAGAGTACGCAGAATGATCCCAAGGTTTTCGAGAGCTAATAGGGTCAGTGGAATGAAACAGGTAAAAAATATGTGTCTAATTAGGTAAAAGTTAAAACAAACACAGCGTGACAGTTTTTTTCGTTTCCCGTTTGCCACCGTTTCCCTAATATCTGATGATAAAGTTGTTGAGACATTACTATGATTTGGTTGTAGTGCATTATAACTTGACTATATAGAGGCTGGTTGTTTGCAAAGTTACCGATCAACGTGGAGCGGAAGAAAATTAAAATAGCTTACTGGGGTGTACTGCGCATTTTATTGACACGAATAGTTGGATTATAGATGGGGATATAGTAGGGATCAAACTTATGGGACAAAGTAGATACAGCATGACTTTTAAAAGTGCTCATTTTTTGTCAATTAGACTCTATCTTTATATATTTAGTGAAATGGTGCTTAGCACAATCTCGAGATGGCGCTTCTATTATTATTAGTAGCAAATAATGATTACGCGCAAGTAGACGCTGCAGTAGCTACTTGAGTTAGTTAAAGCGACATGTACTAATCCTGTACACCTGTATTGTGCCAGGCACATTTTCACTAAAGATATAAACTGTTTATTGATTGATCAACTCCTACAGGTGACTATGCCACTTACTGTTTGGTCGTTCCATTTAAAAAAAACAATAATTTTTTGTTTAATTCTGCCGGCTTCTGCAAGCTAAACCGTTTCTGCATTATTAATACATTCATTTAGTTAAAAGCAACCTAATTATTGAGCTATCAGGATGATTAAATTCGAAATAATTATTTTGTCCAATTCCTATGGGTATAATCGAATATTCAATTATAGGCAGCTACTACGTGAAAATTTTATCCCAAAAAAGTACTTGCAGAGCTGCCAGAGTTTTCCTCCGTTGTTTGCAAAGTTACGACGTATATTCCTTAATAGTTCAGCTTTGAATTCTTAGCACGTCACTTTAACAAGCTTTTAATGAATTTAAGCCAGGAATTTATTACTGCGCTAGAAATCTCTAATTACTATTGTCAGCTTTAATATTATACAACATTTTTTTACGAGTGAATAATTGCAATCTCCAAGTTATCCCAATTTACTATCCATTATATACATTTTAGCCGATTAATAAATGAACAGCTTTCAGGAACATCTTTTGGATTACATTACTGTTGGCCATTTTTTCTCGTTCTTTCGTATGAATTATAACCAAGAATACCATTAAGTTGTACCTCGCAATAGTGTTTAGCAATCTGCTATAGTATTTGTTTACAATAGTTGGGTGAAACGGTCAACTGTTTTCAGAGGGGGGGAGGGGGAATCCAACCGATCAACGGTTAAGCTTCTACTGTTGCTCGTGTAGAAAAAACGGTTTGTTCGGAGGCGTGGATTCTATAAACTTATCTTGAATAACAGTTGAGAGGCTTTGTGGACTCGTCTGTGGCTTACATATGGTGGGTTGATAAAAAAACAAAACAATGGGGGTACGATCTATTTGCTTTCAGAACCAATCAAATGTTTTTATACTTTTCGACTGTCTATAATGTTTCGATTTTTTACCATCATTATACCTTTATATACAGTTACGCTAAGTGTTGCTGCCGCCGCAATTTTTTTGGTCGCGTTTTACCGCTTCTGCGCACACTTTTTTTGTGCCCCGATGCAGCCCCTCCCTTTCTTTCAACACTTTCTTTCATGACTCGTCAAATACTCAATAAATGTATAATGTTTCCCATTTATTTTGTTGTCTAGCGGGCAAAAGCAAGAGGTGTCTCGTTTATTGACCGAGGCGAAGCCGAGTGGCTAGGCTTATATATTTAATTTATTTGCATCGAATTATTTATTTATTTGCATCGATGCAAAGTGAGGCAAACTAGCAGAAAGTCAAGGGGAACTAAAGTACAAAAGAACTATAAAAAATAACAATAAAAATGAATAGTATAAATTACGTTTTTAGTCTATGGCACAAAGCTGAAGGCTTATCTAGAAAGAAATTACTATACGATGAAGTGAAGTTATTTGCGCAGCAACACTGCAAGCCGGAACACATACGACTGAGAGACGTGCTGATTTTATCGACAAATAAGCCAAGAGATACCTCTGGACAGTCTGGTGCTCGACATCAAATCTTGTCGGATGCAGAAGCTGATGCGCCGATAAGTGCAACAGTACCACCAAATACGGTCAAGAAGAGTGTGTGGATGATATCGACGTTTAAAGAGTGGCACGAATCCAAAAAACAAGACTGGGCAAAGAATGGCGGCTCCTCACTGATGGTATTGAAATCTATGGACGAATTTAATAGGTCCGACGAACTATTTGCAGAAGCTTTTTATCCTTGAGGTAAGGAATAAGAAGCATGAGCGCTACTCGGCTGGAACTCTCAAGGACTTCGTGTCTATGTTGCAGTATGAAATGCGCAATGTCTACGGAAAGGACTGGAGCCTTTGGACGGATGTTGAGTTTGCTGAAAGTAGAAAATCGCTGGATGCGGCTATGAAGCTATCAACTGCGGAAGGAAAAGGAGTCGGGTTAAAAAAGTCAGAGCCTGTGATTTGGAATTTTAGCGCGAGATCAATTTGGATGGCAGTGGGATTGAATTGTGCCTTGTTTACGAGGAGTGTCGGCGGACCAAGACGAATCAAGGTGGCCTGAAAGGAATTCAGAAACAACCGAAAGTAGTCAAAGCTTTCCATGCTGCAGATCCGGAGCAATGCATTGTGTGCCTATACACCAAGTACGTTTCGTTGCGCCCCGAGAATTGTTCAAAAGCTTTGTTTCTTGCCGCCAATAAGCACTGGACGGAATCGAATGGAAAAGCCTGGTATAGTGTTCAGCCTATTGGGAAGAACACTATCTCGACAATTGTGAAGGCCACAGTGTCTGAAGTTCGGCCAAACAGCACTGCTCGTTTCTCGAATCAGAGCCTGCGAAAAGCATGTGCTACTCAACTCCACGAGGCTGGTGTCGAACGCGGAGACATTGCTCGGATCACTGGTCACGCTACTACCAAGGCTCTGGAGAAATACATAGCGCCATCAACAACACGACAAAAGATCCAAAGTGCTATTTTGATTGGAGACGCCACCGAGTCTTCTGCTGTAAGTAACATACAACAGTCTCGTGTTACCGTGTCCGACGTCAATACCGAGGTGACTATCGAACCACCTGCTAGTAAGCGCATGCTCATCGAGGCAGACGGTGAAAAAAACGTTGTGAAAATCACATTCTGTTAGTCATTATAAGTACGAAACGAACTTTATATCACACATTTTGTGTCCCAAAGTTGTAATTAAGGTTTTCTGTGTTACACTTTTTTGCTAGTTTTTTTAGTCTATGGTTGTTGTCTCGAATTTATCAGCCCGCGGGGCAGCGGGAAATCAATGATTTATTTCTCTAGGGAAATAAATGAAAACATGCGTGACACAGACACCGGTGCCTCGGTTTCCATCATCCCAACTCACCTTGTTAATTCTATCGTTTAAGACACCAACGTTTCTTTAATTACTACGACCGGAGATTCATTCCATACCAGTTCGCGGGACAGTACTATTGGATGTCTCAATCCGCGGTGGTCCTTTCTCGTGGCTTCAGTGGTCAAACCCATCCCTGGTTACGACTTTTTGGCTCACCATGGTTTAATTGTTGATTGTCAGCGCAGACATGTTCGAGACTCAAGCACTGGACTGTCTACTGTTTCTATGCTACTCTCCAGTGTTCATTTCGGCCCATTTTCTGTATCGCTCGATCAACCACCTGACCTGGACACCCGAACGAGCACCCTGCTAACGAAGTTTTCCGATTTGTTCTCATTTGTTGAAGGTGGAGCCCTACCGCCGTCTTCTGCTGTCAATCACAAAACCGTTCACCGGCTAGACACTGGTAGTGGACAACCGGTTTACGTGAGACCTCGGCAACTGCACCCTGCAAAACTACAGGTGGCTAAGCAGGAGTTTCAAAAGTTAAGAAGCTTCAATGATGGCGACGACAAGGATGTTGGCCCAAAACAGGCTGTCGCTGATGATGCTAGCGAGGCAGAGCAACCTCTAGATGTGCGCCCGAGAAAAGAGGAGGAGCAGCAGCAGCAGCAGCTACCTCGGAGAAGTGAGCGACTGATGAACAAGCTACACGTGCATTATAAGGAATGAACTGTCTTTTAAAGCAGGGAGGTGCTGCGGGCTGGCTTCTGCCCGGGCAGAACTGCCATGGACATATTTTATTAACTGTAGCTACCTAGAGCGCAGTTAATAAAATAGGTCCCAATTTTATTCTTTATTCTATTCTATTCTATTCTTTGAAATCTCAAATAAAGAGGAAAGAAGCCACAAGGGCTTTAAGAGCCAGAAGAGCCAAAAGAGAATAGAGAAGCGTACTAATACGCAAAAAACAGCCTTTTGAGACTTGTAACAATCGACCCAATTACAAGACTGCGGCAGCAAATAGTGTGAGGCAAGCTGGATGTGGAATTAGTCGTATCTATTTTTAGTTGCGACCCTAGAGACACTTCTTTTTCCCGGTTTAATTGTCTATGGTAAAATGGGCTGCCTGCTCGTGCATAACGCTCGTAGATTTTCTGCTATTTTTTGGACAAGCATCCAGATCCTCAACTTTCTAAAGTCAGTTTTTTTATCCTAATGAAGTCTCATTTTATATTTTTGAGACGCAGGAAATGTGCTCATTGTCGTCGACTCATTCTCCGGCTGGATTGAGGCCTTTCCTTGCAAGGACAGATCAACCGACTGCGTGACACGCTCGCTTCGGACGGTTTTTACGCGATTCGGAGTTCCTGAAATGCTTATCTCAGACAACGCACCCGAATTTACAAGTGATGCTCTCACAACCTGGCTTAAAATCAATGGAGGTCGAAAGCTTGAGTCTCCTACGTACTACCCCCAGGCGAACGGCGCTGCTGAGCGTGCAGTGCAGACTGTGAGTGACTGCGAGCGATGCGAGCCTGGTCTGAGCGAGTCACTCACTCAGATTTCACCCCATTTTTTACAGAGGATCCTCTTCCACCACAGAAACACTGCGCAGTCTCGTGGCCGCAGTCCGGCAGAACTGGTGTTTGGCCGCTCTCTTCGCGCACCAGTGGTCTCTCCGTTCGGTCAGGGCGAAAAAATAATGTACAGGTGGACCCCTTCTGCCGACACGACACCTGGCGAGTTTCTGATGAGCAAAGGGAGCAACACATCCTGGATACTGGAAGGAGGCTCGCTTCACTTAGCCAGCAAAAACCAACTGGCCCCAAACGACACTCAAGACGTCAACGATGACGAACCTCATGTCTCCCAAGCCCTCCTAGAAGCCTCTGACGACTCGCCAGTGCTTAATCGCCCGGACACGGTGAGCGAGGAGGCTGGCGAGCCGAAACTGCGACGAAGCATTCGTACACGGTGCCCTCCCGACCGATTCAGCCCATGATCAAGTTAATTGTTATAACTGTTACAAATCACTACTCCCCTACGCTTGTTGACTCTACATTAACTACTCATCCTGTAATCATGTCGTTGTTTTTATTGCGCACTGGCAGCTTTTTCTTCAAGGGAGAGACATGAGATAGCCTTTGCAGCTGTTGATGTCTATGGTCACGAGCGACCCACTGTTTCTTAAAGCTCACTCCCGGTCCCAGCTGTAAGGCTTGAGTTATGCGAAGCTCGATAAAATATAAAACTGGAAAATAAGCCGGTCCAAGAACCGAATACTAATCTGTTAAATCTATTCCTCGGTCATCTCAATTTTACTCACCATGGAGTCAACAAGCACAGATCCAAGGAGCAAACGGGCCAGCTGTCCAGAGTGCGGACTAGTTGTTGCCGTTCCTGTCATCAAGCGGCATTATATCCGAATGCATGCCTTCGCAAAACTTGCTGCCGGCTGGAGTCGCGACAGAGACATGCCAGCTGGCCTCCGACCAACAGAGGCCGACTGGCTGGCGGCCAAAGACCCTGCTCGCCTGGATCTCGTATGGATGACGGCCCGCCTGACTTCTGGCACCAGCAGCGAGCCAGGACAGCGGCAGCCGCCCGGCGCATTCCACCACTGCGATCGCTTTTGGTTGTGCGGCGACTGTGGCAGTTTTATGCGGGTATCCCGGACCAAGCATCGCAGGGTGTGTGCAGGTGGTCACAGCAGCACCGACGACAACGGGCCAGTTGTTGACCGCGATCAGCAGCAGCAGCAGCAGCAGCAGCAAATCACTGTTGCACGTGCCGGCGCTGGCACAGGTGACGACAGTCGCGAGGACGGGGGTTCCGACATTAACACCGTCAATGTAAAAGAGGCAGCGACTCAAACCGACCCTCGTGCACTGTGTTGTTGGCTGCAACGATTGATGACCCTCTGGGTCTTGTGGCGTCCGCGGTGCGCATGCTTCAGGCTGCGATTGCTGGGCTATACGAAGCCCAGTTGCGTGTCCTGCCGGTAAGCGCGGTGCGAGCGCATATAAAACAGTCACTAGGATCCACAAAAAATGTTTAATTGCTGTCTGCTTAGAAAATAAAATAACTAAAGTACAACTGTCACCTACCATTTTATCAGGCGAGTTGCCTCGATGTGATTGCAGGAGAACAGGCCAACGGTCGTTCCCAGACGACAGACAATACCGGTAGCAGTGGTAGTGACGGCAGCACCGGCATAGATGAGGCCGACCAGCAGGTGATATGTCGATCCGTGTATAGCGCGCGAATTTTTCGCGCGCATATCTAAGCATATCGATCTATAATTTAAAAAAGAAAATAAAAATTATATAGGGAAAAAGTATACAAATGATAACAGGGTAAAAGTCACATAAGCGGGGTAATAATTTAAAACTTCCCTATTAACCGGTGCAAAGCAGGCTTGCAGGCAGATGAGCACGAGCGACGACAGAGACGGCGAGCTGACAGCTGCTGAGACTCGGCCGACCATCGCTGACTCGCTGGCGCAGCTAGACAGCAATAGCTCGCATGTAAGCCGGTGGAACTGTGTCGGTCACTGCGGCTTAAACTTACCGGACTGGTAAATTCGACCGGCAAGACCTGGGCCGATCTGCTGCTGTCACCTGGTCAGGTGGCAACGTGTCTGGCAGCAGTCAGGAGCGGCAGTGGCGAGAAACCCTGGGCGGCGTCAACACGCAGTGTTGGAGCCCAGGAAATGTTGACTGTCGTCGATCGCCTCCGCCAGCCGCCAGCCGTATACACGGCCTGGTCCACCGCTATTATGGCCAGCCAGGCGTCCAGTTGGCCAACATGGCCGTAACCGGGTAGGACTACCAACCCGACCGATTCTCATGCTGCTGTCGTTGCCTCCGCCGCTGCTACTGCGTCGCCTACTGGCGTTGACGAACGAAGCCACCGGGAGCCGGACAGCCAGCCGGCGAGTTCTAGTTGCTCGCAGCCGTTGACTGGCATGCGCGGTTGCGCTGGTCGGAAACGAAAGGCCGCCACAGCTGCGTCTGAAATATTGTTCGGCGCAATGTCTTCAAGCCAGCCGGCCGCTAGAGAGCTGAAGACGGCGAGCAGCAAGAATCGGCGTCGTTAAGTGGGGCTGCATTGTGGATTAATAGCTGTCGGTTTCGGTTGGACTGTGCATTTGAAGTGATAGGGCGACGGTGTGAGTTACCTGATTAGACAATTAATTAAGTAATCAATCAATGAATCAACTAACTATTTAATCAACAAATCAACAAATTAAATAGCAAGCCAATCAACGAACGCAGCAGATTATGATATAGACAATAGCAACCAATAGTAAAAGCAATTAACGCGCCTGTCGAATGTACATATGCATGATTAAAAAGCGCGTGGACATATCATTTAAAAACTTACCCCGCGTTTTTTGATACTGCCTGACTATTTAGCTTTTGCATAGAATGTGGGTACTTTTTTGACGCTGTTTCTTTCCACCTGACGGCGTATTTGTTGTTGTTGTTGTGGTTACTATTCATAAATGCTCTTATATACAATGTAAAGAAGCATGCAGTATAGACAGGCGGTTAGATAATAGATGGACAGATAGCAGGTTATTAAGTGAGCAAGGGCACCGCGGCACCTGCGGCACCGTTTCCTCCAGGGGAAAACCCGCAGCGAGGACTGCCCTTTCTGCCTCTCCGGCGTGGAGAACGCGGAGCATTTCATCTGTGACTGCCCCGCCTTCACTCAGGAAAGGCTTACTCACCTTGGCCCAAACCCGGACCTCACCGATGTTTTCAGGCCGGCGAACCTCTGCGAGCTCGTCCGTTACCTCCGGGCTACCGGGCGTGCAACTATCCACCTCCTGGACCCACCGGAGGAGGAACATGCTGCGGACTCCGGCCCTACCGGATCCCCCTGCGCGACACCGTAGTCCTACTGCCTGTGGTCGCCAGGGGTTAGCGAAATGGGCGGCAACGCCTCCTCGCTGTATCCGGACCTACCGGATGCCCCCTGCAGCAAAGTCAAGAGCAAGGGACACTAGATTTGCAAATTATATGGCTACTGGCAGACAATAATTCACGTAATAGTCCAAGTGGTAACTAAAACATAAATCATTATGCAGTATATTTTGACAATAATAATTATTTATATTTGGTCATTGATTGCAACTGTTAACTGCTAGCTACCATTGATTTCAGCTGCAGATATTGTTATTGTTTAATATAAAATTGATTGTAAATTACCGATTAACACCCATTGTAATGCATATTCTCTACTGCAACTAATCTGATACGTCTATTATATGCATGCTCTAGGTGCACATGCCAACTCAAAAAATACAGTTGACAAGTAGGTATGATACTATTGATCTTTGTTTTTCGATCTTAATACGCTCGTAAATCCCAACTTTACACTAAGCAACAAATAACTTGTCGTCTTGATTTTTAAAGCATTTTTGTAACAATAAAGCAACTGGCATATGCTCAACTTATAGCTAGTTTAAAAAAATTAGTAAATGCAGTCTTGCCTATTGAAAACAGTAATATAGCTGTAGAATTTTATAAACCATTACACTGAGTTTAAATATAAAAGTATATAACATAGCTACTTATGTCTATAAATTGACATGTGCAGTAATCAACCAATTAAGGAACTATAGGGAGATACTTATGAAAATTTAGTTTATTTCAAATTTGTAAACACGGAAATCAGTCCAAAAGACTGATTTTAGCGTATCGTCCCCTCTGCGCCATTCTTTGTCTCGGCTATGCCTCCCTAATGTGGTCCAAATTGCTCGCAGTTTTTACCAAATTGATTCTGTCCTCTATGGTACATCCCCACCCGCTGCCACGTCATACTGCTGACAGCCACGCTCCAATTTGAGCGCAGAGAAAACCGAATAGGACGCAAAAAGATATATTATGACGCCAAATTAAGCCGCAACGAGATAATTAGCGCAAATCATTACGCCTAACCTTGCTTTTCTATTCTGTACAAAGTCTAGAAGCTTTGTTGTCTGTGGTAATCTCACATATCGCCAGTATACACAATTATATGCATTGAATTTCCACATCGTCTATTTCTAGCATTTCAGAACGTTAAACTCGTATATGCCCATTCTTGGCACAACAATCTTATTGTTTGTCTATGGCCTGGTTCGCCTAAAATCATTATGTCCATTTACAGCCAACAAGCATAGTCATATCTGCCAGTCATAGCATGCCATAAGTCATAATAAATCGTGTAACAGGATAAAATAAAAGTACATGCCCGGCCCAGACAGACAGTCTGACCCCCCCCCCCCCGACTGGCTCTCCGGGCTATAGAGCTTCGCGCCTAGTTTTGCTTTTCTGTTCTATACAAAGTCGTGAATTTTAGTTGTCGCGTATATCGAGAGTAAAAACACTCTGATCGTTATCTTTTCGCTTAACGTTGGTTTTTCAGTTACCATGGATTATTATGACTAGCTACCATCACTCCGTTGTCAAAATGGTCGACATTGAGCAAGTCCGCAATAGCCTGTTGGAAACTGCCGAACTTCTATCAAACGTAGAAGGCTGGCAAGACTGCTGCGAGATCGAATTACAGACAGTCTAACAGGCCAGGAGCGAGAGCGATTGGAAAGTAAAGGGCTCGAAGTCGAAGCATTAGTCGCAAAAGCCAGGCAGATTTATGAGCGGCATCACGACCACTATCGGTGGTTGGTCGGCCTGCGGCAATAATCGTTTGAACGTGAAGAGTAGCGTTATCATGACTGTCTATAAATTAAGCTTATTAGGGATTTTTCCTTGCTATTGTTTTACTACTGCCTTGTTCATTCATCAATCAGAAGTAGAAAATATAACAGCACCGTTGAAAGCATCTGTTTTAAAATATGCAGTTACATCCCTATGTTGTCAGCTATTATGAATTGAAATTTGTTATAAATTATCTAGATTGCGACGTTCTACCATTCCTGTAAAGCGTTGACATGCAAATTTCATATGAGCTGTACATATGTTTGATCCCAAACAATATTTAAAAATTAATTTAAAAGTCGCTTTTAAGTACAGAATTAAAAAAATAGCACGCTAATTAGTGTTAATTTGTTACTAGCTCTATAATAAAGCCTTAAAACATTTGAACAACTTAAATGGAATAGGGCAAGGTTTATTGAAACATTAATACGCTCGTACTACTGAATTCTTGATCTATTCTTTTAACTAGAACTTATGCATCTGTCTCTGAAATTGAGGGTCAAAATGATATAAATGTAATATAAGGGACAAGGACAAAGGACAAATAATAAATTAGGACAAGGTATGGTCTCCAGCCAGCACAGCCGCATTCCAAATTAGTTTTAAAGTTTCGGAGATGTGAATTATGCAAACAATGAAAAATTTTCAACTTATTATATGGATGTGGATGCTGTTACTAAGCGGAACTTGTTAGTCAGCGTGCCAGGAGGAAGGATTGGCTGGTGCGTCTGCGACGCATTGAAAGCATCAGACAATGCAGGTAGTTGACCAGTCTGATGCGTCGGACGCCATTATTGGATAAGACTGAGCTCATACTGTGACCACAGTCATGTTTGTCGACGCAGTTTCCATGGCGAGCTGCCTGGCGTTTTCTCTGAACAACCCAGCCGCCCTACTCGACGTCAAAAATGTCGTCAGAGCACTGCATCAGCTCGGCGACTGGTTGATGGCGAACTCTGGCATCGAGTCGGTGGCCGGCCTGCGTCAGCTGCTCGGCCTGACTGCGTCTGATGCGCCGGACTACGACAGTCTGCTGCAGATCATTTGCTCGGTGCGGTTTCGGCCTATGCAGCGTCTGGTGTGGCTGAATCGGCGCTCAGGAGATTTTTTCGCCCGGTATTTCTGAATTTTTCTAAATATGCTTTAAAACCTGAAATTTGCTGCGATTCATGTTTGATTGGCCTCCTTAGAAGCCAGTTTCGTCTATTGTGTGTTTATTCCTGGTTTTTAAGAGGCCGCGATTACTTGCTGTCGTTGACGGTAAACAAGAAATTAAAGGATAGAATTATGAAACTCAATACACTGTGCTTAATTGACTATGCTTAGTTTACATACACGTTAAATTATTTGTGATAAGTTCTGTAAACTGCACTGGCTGGATTCTGAAAATCTGTGCAACATTTTGGACATAGACTGTATGATATCTATGTTTACAAGAAACTAACCGCCAGCAATGGCGCGAGCATAATACGTGAATTTTATGGACTATAAAAAATTACTACCTACATTAGCGTGTCTCTTGTTAATACTGGGCGAATTAGAATCGGAAATTATATGCCAACTCTGGACATAGAATGATCTTTATGAATTTTAAGTCAAACCGCCAGTTATAGCGCAAGCGCTTTAAGTGCATTCTGTGGAGATTAAACCGCTTGTTATTATCATGCCCTGTTCATACTAGACGAATCAGAAGCTTTATCTCTTTGTATGCTTGTTTGGGGGTACATATTTATTTAGTAGTTAAACCGCCAGACAGATAGATAGGCAGGCAGACAGACCTACAGACAGACACAGTCAGACAGGCAGAGACAGACAGACAGTCAGTCAGACAGAAAGTCAGACAGACAGACAGACAGACAGAGTATCTATCGATCTTTCTATCTATCTATCTATCTATCTATCTATCTATCCATCTACCTATCTATCTATCAATCTATCTATCTATCCATCTAATTTTCTGTAGAGTCACTTAACCCGGAGCTTCTGACACAACGGTGTATTTTTTCTTGTGAAAAGTTCCTATATCCTCTACAAAATGCACGAGTTAAAGTAGCTCAATTGCTGATGGTTTGGATGATGTAAGCCCTATTTCATTCTGTACGATGCATACATTTTCCAAGCCGAACAAAGAAACGAACAACGAACCGTTGCTGGTGGTTTATTAGCGAATTATAATGTACTCAATTTAAGTAAAATCGTAAGTTCAAACTCCAATATTTTAACATTTTATTTATTTACAAGGAAGGCAGTTGTTCGTGGCCTTCCAAAAACAAGAATAAACACGCAATGGATGATAGAGGCCAGTTAAACATTAAACGCGCAAATTTTAGCTTGTAAAGTATAGTTCAAAAATAACGAGCAAAAAATCTCTCCGGAGCGCCGATTCAGCCACGCCAGACGCTCCATAGCCCGAACCCGCGCCGAGCAGATAGCTTGCAACAGACTGTCATAGTCTGGCGCGTCAGACTCAGTTAGGGCAAGCAGAAGACGCAGGCCGGCCACCGCCTCGATGCCAGGATTCGCCTTCAACCAGTCGCCAAGCTGATGCAGTGCCTTGACAACATTGTCAGCGTCGAGCAGAGCGGCTGGGTTGTTAAGGGAAAACGCCGGACAGCTGGCTCAAGAATTGGCGTCAACCATCAGCGGCCGCAACGATGACAGCTCGGCCTGCACCAGGACTCCGCTGAGGCGATTAACAATGTCCATAGTATATAAGTACTCGTATATTTGTTTACATTATTATCCTAATTCTTAGTAATACCGCATCTCTTTTTTTGTTTGTAAACAAATTTGTTGTAAACAAAAAAAATTTATTATTACGACGCGCATACAGGTAACTAATAAAAGTACATCTGTCTGACCTCGTACTGTCGTTGGATCCCGTGGCCAGTACAATCCGGCGAATAGAAAAATCCTTCAGTGTCGGATGCGTCTGTGGCTGAAACCCCGGGAGCGCGCGGCCTGTACCTAATCCCCGATGCTAAATCTGGGACGGCCCTCCTCTAAATCCTGGGAGCCCGGCTGAGCCTGCAGACGTCTCGGGCATGGCTTAAACGACAGCGTCTGCTGCGTTAGCTGCGTTTTAGCAAGTTCAATCGCAATCCGGATGCATCTGCCAGCGTGGAGGCAAGGTTTCTTATGTACAGCCCAACATCCGGGGAGCTCCGGGCATGGAGGTGCTTCAACGGGGTATCTAATGGCCGCAGGTGCTTCGAAGTCACACCATCTGCCATTTCGATGCACCTGCTAGCAGGGAGGCAAGGTTTCTTCTGTACAGCCAATCATCCGGGGAGCTTCGGGCATGGAGGTGCTTCAACAGTGTCTCCTCTGGCCGTCAGGTGGATTTAAATTAATTTAACTGCCATTTCAATGCACCTGCTAGCATCGAGGCAGGGTTTCTTGTGTACAGCCAATCATCCAGGGAGCTTTGGGCATGGATGTGCTTCAACGGTGTCCCTGATGATCGTCCAGTGCATTTCAACAATTTTAACTGGCATCTTATTATATCAACCAACAAGAAGGCATATTTTTCACACCGTCTATTTTGTTGGGGGGTGTCTAGGCATGTAAATGCTTCATCAGTACGTCTGGCTTTCGTTTAGTCTACCCGTTATGTATTTCTATAATTTGTTCATTATTGGTATAATATTATTATTACTTGTTTATGCCAGATTTGGTTCGCACAAGTCAGACAGCGGATTTAAAGTGCGCGTGTGACTGTTGGTGTGATATCACCCATAGACAATTTGACCCGCCCTGTATGGGCCACAGACATTGCCAGTTGGGTATAAAAGCGGGTGACTGTACCCTCAGTCGGACTTGTAGCCTTTTCTCGCTGCGACTAATCAGCTCTCTAAATTGTCTCTCAACTGCATAACTAACTAGAAAAAAATGTCATCCTCCAACGACTCGAAGCCCGTCCTGCCGGTTTCTGCCGCCAGTTACGCGTTTATCCGAGCAGCCGTCGGTGTCGACTCTGATCCTGACGTCGTCATCACGGGTGTGTCTCTCCCGACGAATGGAACCACGTCTGGATCTTCGTCGTCGGCGATTGAGCAGCCAACTGCCAAGAGGGCCAAGAAGCGAGTCCGCCGACGCCCGGCTATGCGCCATCAGCACCCCTCCGCTGTTGCCTGCCGCGGCCGTTTCGACTCCGATGGCCTCCACCCCTGCTGCCGGATTGTCTGCCGCCGAGATCGACGACAAACCCATCGTGTCTTCTCGGTTCAACCACGCCGATGTCCCGACTCCCAGCCCTAATTCTGCCCAACTGAGCTTCGACCCGCCTGCGCTTGACCTGGACGCCATCGAGCCGACCCTATTCGATCTGCCAACCCTGCTGCCGGATTGTCTGTCGCCGAGGTCGACGACGAGCCCATCGTGTCCTCTCGGTTCAACCACGCCGATGCCCCGACTCCCAGCCCTAATTCTGCCCAGCTGAGCTTCGACCCGCCTGCGCTTGACCTGGAAGGGATCGAGCCGACTCTATTCGATCTGCCGCAGAGCCTGCCGAGCGTCCTGTTCGACTGCAGCAGCGAGCACTGTCTGTGCGCCGGTACCTGCGAGTTTAGCGCGCGGGCTGCGACCCCGGCAGCTTGCTCGACTCCGGTTGTTGAGTGCGTGGCCGCTCCAGCCGTTGTCAGCGCTGCGTGTCAGACGCCGGGGCCTGCTGGTGACTGCGAGGTCGACAATCGTTCGACCATCCCTAAGAATCCCCTCAATGCGCCGAGTTTTGATCTGGCGGCTCTTGACTTCGTCGAAGTTGACCCGTCAATCTTCGGCTGTTCAACTCCGGTGCCCCCTGCTGGACCCGCTCTGCCCGACTGCGTCGAAGCATCGCCGACTCGAAGCCTCTCCGAACGACAGCTCGTCGGTGACGATTCTCTGCGCACACCGTCCGCAGTCTCTCCCTACATTGCCTCCCTCTCCCCCTACGTTGCGGCTGTTAGTCTAAGCAAACTGGACGATGACTCATCGAGCGCGGATCGGCTCAGATTCTCTGACGACGATCAGCGTAGTGTTGCTACATCGCCCGCCAGGCCCTCGACGGCACAGTCAGCTAATGCATCTGGCGTACACGACGGCGATCGCGAAAGCGTTGCGTCGGCGTTGGCCTGGTCAGGCAGCACAAACTTGCAGCGACTGATCGACAGTTCTTTGTCCAATTTGTCATCCCAGAAGGCGTCAGCTTCAGCTGCGTGCAGGTAAATTACACGTATTTGTATATATAGATGTACATTTTTATCTGGTATATAAAAAAGCGTTTGGCGGGATCGGGACAGCTGCATATTAATTAAATTGAGTATTATGTGCATTTATATTACATTAAATACTAATTTTTTAAAAAGAATCTTATTGAATAACTAGTCAATTATTTTTATTTAAATATTTTGTTTTTGAAGCAGCTCGCCTGCGGCGTCAGCAATTGGATCGGCTACGGTCTCGGCGTCAGCGGCTGCAGCTGCCTTGCCAAATCGTGCCCATCAGCAGCAACGAATCAATAGTTCATCATCTGATGTGTCCTCCCCAGCTCGTCCCGGCGGTGATCGTCTGCCCAGAATGGTCAGCAATTGCTGACCATTGCTGACCAATTGCAAGCCGATCCAATTGCTGACACTTATTTTATAGACATCGAGTCTGCTTTTAGTTATCTTAATCTAGTCGCGCACATTTTTTATATTATAACATGCATTACTCTGGCATGTCGATTATTGGCATAACAGTCTGGTTTGCTGCTGAGGCCAGAACTGACTCGATTCGTTCTGATTATCATGCCATTATAATTCTATAATATAATATGTAGTTACTAGCGTCCAGATTCGGCTAGTGCACGAATTCTAGTTTTATGGCGTCCATATTTGACGTCGACATTCTATTGTTATGGTGTCCATTCTTGGCGTCGACATTCTATTGTTATGGCGTCCATTTTTGGCATCGACATTCTATTGGACAATACGGCCAATAATACGGCAACTGCCGATAAAAGTGCAACGCCTACCCGCTTCGATATCGGGCCAACCAGACGATCAGGGCTGTATCCCTTATCTAGTCTCTGCCATAGGCACCAGCAATCCGGCAATTGAACCTTGCGGCCAACGAATCTGAAATAATATATGTATTAATATCGCGTCTCGTTTCTTGGCTCGCCCGCAGACGCGTACAGGTAACTAATAAAAGTATGTCTGCGTTTCTAGTGCGTTATAGTTTCTCCGTCTGCGCACGCACTGTACCCGCGTATTGAATCCGGCCGCGTTATATAGCGATATGGGGAATATTTTTAATTTAGTGTTAATAACCCTATTGAAAATGGATTTAAAGTGGTTTAAAGTATAATATGTAGCTACGAGGTCTATCCCAAAAGTAAGTTTCCCTCACCTACAACTTAGCACACGGACGGCTCAGAGAAGTGCTACGCATGTTTTTCTTTCTTTTATATCTATGGCCCATCCCTAAAAAAATCACAAAGTCTTAGCTAGCTTTTGAGCTGCAAGGCAGCAACTCAAACACACAACCCTTTTGTAAAATGGGCGCGGCAGCCTCATTTTCGCGCTACGATATTCGAAGCATCATCAAATTTTCTGTTCTGTCTGGAAAATCGGCACCAGAAATTCACCAGAGAAGCTGCACAATCGATTCAAACGGTAAGGAAGTGGGTGCGAGAGACTCAGGATTGACAGGACTGCATGGAGGACAAAGAGCGTTGTGGACGACCCAAAGCGGCAACAACGGATGCCAATGCTGACCGCGTGCTGGCTGCTGTGAGTGAGGACAACAGAAGGACATGCAATGAGCTCGAGGAACTTCTTGGTATCCCCCACAGCACGGTGCACCGCATTTTGACTGTGAATCTGGGCTTGCAGAAGCTTTTTGCAAAGTGGGTAGGTGTGGCACTATACAAAATATAACCCCTCAACGTTTGCTGCAAGAGATTAGGTTCATGTGTAAAGGCAAATTTTATTATTAGAAACATTTGGATTTAACTATGACCAGTGCTACCCAAATATTTCGTGCTTGTGATGTAGCATGCTTTTCGACGATATGAAGTATCACGCTTGTGATGCCCCTCCACTTGCTAATGACCAAGTGGGATGACCAGACTTATCTAGGCTCTTGACCAAATGTACGTCGCCAGGTGCAGTACCTTTGACTCCCACCTATAGGAGTTTCTGCAGCCGCTGCCTATTTTTTTCGTATTGTAGGCAATTTTAGAAGCAGTTTAATTGAGCTTCTTTTGGCCATAGTTTCTATTTTAAGTAAAAACATATTAGTCGAAATTAAAACCATTGAAACTGTATCAATTTGATCTTCAACTTTTGTAAGTTTACGCAAAATAACCATCGCGACTCACAAATAGTGCCTGCCTGGGGCAGAAAGCGGACTAGCTACTCCACTCTTTATCTCTTTATCCAACCGCATGATTTAAAATAGGAAAATATTAACTTTATAACTAGATAAAATCGTTTACAACTCACTGAACGAATTCAAGCGAATTGGTTTAAATTATAACTAGATAAAAATCGTTTACAACTCACTGAACGAATTCGAGTAAATTGGTTTAAATTATAACTAGATAAAAATCGTTTACAACTCACTGAACGAATTCAAGCGAATTGGTTTAAATTATAACTAGATAAAAATCGTTAACAACTCACTGAACGAATTCAAGTGAATTGGTTTAGATTATAGCTAGACAAAAAGCATTGTTCAGTAACTAAAGAAGTTTATAACTTACCCTTGTTTTCATGCTGGCTCTCTCTCTGTCTTGACTTTTCTCGCTTTTACTCGCCCCTCCTCGTCCGCTGGCGAGTCCTGTTCTAAGATCCAAGTTTAAGGCATTTAAGCCATAGACAACTTGGCCGAAGTATCAGCCAAGTAAGCGAAGTGGCAAAAACCGATTGGCTCGCGATGAAATCGGAGGGGTCTGGCGCTTGTGGTTGGCCCTCTCTCCCTAAACTATGCCGAGAGAAATGTACATTTAGTTGGTCTGTGCGTGAGGCAGGACACAACGGGCCAATGAATCGCACGGAGGGGGGGTAGGTAGGTCGGATGTGTTGAGCGCATAGTGGGGGAAGTGGGTAGCTTCACAAACATGTCTAAAACGGTTTGGCTATGGACAATAAACAGCTCTATGGCTGCCTGTCTGTCTGCGTTCCGTGTTAAGGCTTCTCTTTCCAAAAATATAGCTTATTTTAAAACTATAATCAGTTAATTTTACGTAAATGCGTGCCCACGTTAATTATGTGAAAGCAACTTAGCAAGATAAGCTGTTCCCTTTACACCTCATTTTCGCTTATTACGAGCTATTGTCTCCTCTACTTTCAGAGTCTCCATGGTTAAGTTAATGATTTGGTTTCTATAGATTTGAAAATGATCTGATTATTAAAGCGTATTGATTTTAGTCTCGAGAAGGTAATATTTGCACTTTAAGTTTGGAGTGTTAAAATTTCGGTAATTAATTAGCCACCCCAGTTATTAATCCTCATAATTTGTTACGAATAAAGAAATTTTTTTAGGCAGAAGATTTTGTTAGCGTTTTATGTTGTGAAGAGCCTTGTATTTCTCATCAGAAATACCTCTATAGAGTAGCAAATTATAAAGAATTAAACTTGCTTGACAATAGGACACAATGCATTCTGAAGAAGAGAATTATGAGACTCAGCAGCTGCTACTTGAGAGGTACTGCTCCAAAAAGTTTTTCCGGTTCAATCCCTCTGATATGCGCGCTTTTTTGAGGTGGAAAGGAATCTTTTTTTGCCTTTGGTTGCTATGTTACAGAGAGGAAGAGCGACTTGGGAAATTTTTAAGTATTATTATGCAAACGCAAAACCTTGTTGCAAAAAACAGGACTTCTCACAGAGCTAGAGATACGTGGCATCTAGACACTGCTTCAAAGTTAAAAGCACATCGTTAATACAAGCGAGCATTTGTCTTAGTTACGATCGAATTGGGAAACTATGAACAAAGCCAGGATTTTGCTGTTGCTTCTGACCATTACAGTTCAACTCTCCAGCTTCAAAGCTGCATCTTCCATTAAAAACTGGTCCCCCAGCCTGGAGAGTCTCTCCGACTATGAAGTTGCCAGGTCTCAGGCGGCCAAGTCCAACCTTGACTGCGTGGCTGATGCGAGCAACGACTCCAGCGTGCAGCTGGTGGCATTCAACTCCAGCTCAGGCATGTGCGCTCACTTGCGCTGCCGCCTGGGCCTCAGTCACTGCAGTAAGTGTCGCAAACTGAACAAGACAGCTCCAAGGACTGGACGCTACACTCCAAATATTTGAAGGCCGATTTTACACTGGCGAGATAGAAATTTTCTAATTTTTGTCTATGGCTAAAACTTGGTCTAACAAAAGTGAGTTCTAGTGGTCCTTGGACAGCTCAGCGAGTGTGGGTATGTTCATTTTTTTAATTTTGCCGCATCCTACTTACTCGCACTATAACTCCGATATGCTCACTTAGGTTCTGTCCTGTATGACTAATTGTAGACAGCCGCCAGTGACTGCTGGACCACCGTGCAGCACAGGGTGTCCGGCTCGGTGGACTTTTACCGCAACTGGACCCAGTACCAGAGCGAGTTCGGCGAGGGACCCGACGGAAACTACTGGATTGGTAAGAAAGTCTGTCATCCTAAAACAGTCCCAGGTAATTAACAAATAAAAACTTTAAATAAAATTGCAGGCCTAAACAATCTTCACGTGCTCACTTCGTCTGCTTCCCGGAAGTTAAGAATCCTGATGAAGGCTTGGAACGATTCGGAGAACTGGGCCGAATACTCCAGCTTCTTCGTGGGTTCCGAGTCCGACAACTACCGGCTGAACGTGTCGGGCTTCTCCGGCAGCGCCGGCATTGGCAACTCGCTGGCAAGCAGCAACGGCATGCAGTTCAGCACGAAGGACGCCGATCACGACTTGTTTGGACAGAACTGCGCCTCCTACAACACGTTTAGTGCTTGGTGGTTCTCCTATTGTTCTTCGGCATATCCAAACGGACCATATAGAGAATTTCCTGATGCAATCAACGTATCTTTCGTTGACGGAATAATCTAGAGACAGCCGTACGGGTCCCACTACTCGCTTAAGGAAATTGAAATGCTTATCCTCTGAAGAGCTGACGCCCAGTAATTTTGTATGCCACTTACTGCTAAACACTTGAAATTGATTTAAGAGTAGCCTCCTAAAAGTAGTTACGCATTCAATCGTTAGAGAAATTTTTTCCCCCAGCTGCACTATAAGCTTCAATTTGGATAAGTGAAAGTGAGATTAAATCACTTAAAAACTATTAACTAGATGTAGATTCAGTAAAAATGCATGTATAATTGCAAAAAGTCGCTTGTTTTAGAAGATAAATAAATCGTTTATCTGCCATTTCCTGAAGTGCAAAACTAACGGATATTTGTCTACTAACAGTAGCATCCCCTGAAAGTTTTCCCGCCGAGTTCTCTTGCATGAAGTTTTATCACGTAGCTTTTTTCTGCGAGTTTTTTAACTGAATATTCCAACTCATCCTGTAAAATTGTAGCTTGCAGATTTTTTTTTGTGGATCCGCCGTTAAGACTAGCTTGTTGACTCCACTATGCCTCAATCTAATGGATTGTTATAATTGCACAGCTCAACTCTTCAAGAGGTCTAAACGGTGGCAAGAGTCTATTTTCAGGTACAATCAGTTTAAAAAGCTCAGGAAAAAGCTCGACGGGAAAAATTTCTGAGGTAACATCTCATAGACCGGTATACTTTCCGTCTGAGTATACAATAAAATAGAATGTATCGTATAAAATAAAGAAACTTTTTTCATTCGATTTTTATTATAGGCTTGTTTTGGAAATATTTTTTTGTTTATCATTCAAATTGAAGCATTCATCAACGGCTTAAAGAGCTCTGTAGCAAAAATAGCGAGTAAGCTATCAGTTTTTGAACGAGTGTTATTTTGCCTACCTTCTCTGCTTAGCTAATTTCTATTTTTCGCAATTCGTTTCGAAAGCCTCACCAAAAACGATACTAACGAGTATCAGATTTCAGTACAAGCAGTAATAAGCTCCTTAAGCAAACATTAAAAAACCAGAATGAATAACCGCTGAGCTAGGTCACTCTGGTTCAAGGCGGCTGTAGTCCGCTTTGATAAAGGGTTGTGGATCGGAAAACGGGGGGAGGGGGTCAGTAAAAATGGAAATCTCGACCAATGTACATTCCTAGTTAGTACAAATTTGGCTTTCTCACACCTACCTCAACCCCTAACCACTCCTCCGTCGCTCTCTCTCTTATCTCTCTGCCAGGCAAGTCTAAACCGGAATTCCCTCCAACCTACGGGAAAGGAGAGAAGTCGGAGGCAAGGCAAACTAGAGATTATCGACCGCCAATGTACAGTCAATCGCGCGCCGACTCTTTCTTAGCATTCTTTTTCCTGGTCCCGATGTCTGCCTCTATGAATAGCTTTAAAAGCGTATACTTGAATCCAACGTAAAAAAGGACCTTTGGCTTTAATAAGCTTTGGTTCCAAATTTTAATAATTGCTACAGAAAACTTTACTAAAATGGTGTCAACGCGAGGCAGATCAAGGGTGAATGGAGGCAGCAGCAGCACTGCCATCGAAACTAAGCACGATAAGCAGCCTGGCGATGTAATTGCCAGCGCAAACAGCAGCGCAAGTGCAAATGGCGGCGGTACTGCCAAGGCAAAGAAGTCCAGCAACAACGGAAGTAGCAACGGAATTAGTAAGGGACGAAGAAAGGGCGAGTGTGCTTGGGATTTTTTGCGTCAGAAGCACGAAACGAAGTCGATGCGTGAAAAGTACATTGCGTAAGTTTCAGCTTGTTTATTTCCTCATTTGCAGTCTATTTTATTATAACGATACGAGTGTAACACTGTAAGACTTAAGCAACGCTTTAAACTCGTCAACGTACAGTGTCATACTGTTTTTTTTGAAAGCGGAAAAATCCGCTACTGTCTACTTTCTGTCGCTAAAGCGCTAAAACACTTAACGCCAATTAGTTGTGGGGGTTAAGGTTAGCGAAGGATGGATTTAGCAGAAAAAGCATAACAATAGGCAGCTAATGCCTTGCTGGTATAAACCAGTCAGACTATATGCTCATATAGAAATGCCTTAAAAAACGTAAACAGAAGCGCTGTGCAGACAGTGATGCCAACAAGTGATGCGTATAAGTGTAATACCACGCTTTAATGTACATTGGTGCGTTAAGTACGATTGCGGGTATTTGTGTACGCAAGTGTAGTGCAGTACAGTCGAGGCTGTATAACTAGCCAAGTGAACTTTTTTAAAAAAAAGTCGTGCCTGTTTTTAAGACCTAACTGACCTTCTATTGCACTGACTTATATTGGGGTCACATGATGCTAAAGTCGCTTGTTTTTTCCTTTCGATGCTTTCAACACGACACAACGGCAACATTTCTGATCTTATTAGGTACCGTAAAGTTTTCTGGTTATTTAAAACTAAATAAATTTCTGTGCCAAAAAAATCACTAAGTTTAGATAAATTCAAAACTTTATGTGTCCAGCTGCTTTAGCCTATACAGGCTTATTGGGTGAAATGCTTCACTGGCTTAGGCAATACACCCTGGATATCTAGAAAGATATTGTGTTCACAGACACAGAGATAAGGACCTCTACAGTGCTGTCACTTATCTACGAAGCTTAAACATGGAAATTTAGTGCCCATTGCGATTGCGACAATGCATTGTCTGTTGCGTCAGCGATAAATTGTCTGCGTGCGTGACATGGGCTTTCTAACTGGCCAGTATTTTGCTGTCAGTGAGATAAGATAGCATTTTAGTTTGCTTGATAAATTCTCTTTAAGTTTATAGAACAATACCGAAGACTTTATAGACTTTACGAACATTCTTATACATAAGTATTGTATTTTGAGAGAATAATTTACTTTATCTATCTATCTATCTATCTATCTATCTATCTATCTATCTATCTATCTATCTATCTATCTATCTATCTATCTATCTATCTATCTATCTATCTATCTATCTATCTATCTATCTATCTATCTATCTATCTATCTATCTATCTATCTATCTATCTATCTATCTATCTATCTATCTATCTATCTATCTATCTATCTATCTATCTATCTATCTATCTATCTATCTATCTATCTATCTATCTATCTATCTATCTATCTATCTATCTATCTATCTATCTATCTATCTATCTATCTATCTATCTATCTATCTATCTATCTATCTATCTATCTATCTATCTAGATCTATCTATCTATCCATCTATATATCTATCTATCTATCTATCTATCTATCTATCTATCTATCTATCTATCTATCTATCTATCTATCTATCTATCTAGATCTATCTATCTATCCATCTATATATCTATCTATCTATCTATCTATCTATCTATCTATCTATCTATCTATCTATCTATCTATCTATCTATCTATCTATCTATCTATCTATCTATCTATCTATCTATCTATCTATCTATCTATCTATCTATCTATCTATCTATCTATCTATCTATCTAGATCTATCTATCTATCCATCTATATATCTATCTATCTATCTATCTATCTATCTATCTATCTATCTATCTATCTATCTATCTATCTATCTATCTATCTATCTATCTATCTATCTATCTATCTATCTATATAATATAATCTACCACCTACAGCTCATCATGCCAGTTATTCTTTCGCCGAGACCCACTGAAGATCGTGCGCGGCTCTATGCAGTACATGTACGAACAGGATGGCACACAGTATCTGGACTGCATCAACAATGTTGCTCACGGTAAGAGACTTCCCTGAAGTACGGGGGGGCATTCAAATAGAAAAGCTCAGAAGTCAACCAAAAACTGGCCTTTTAAACAGTGGGACACTGCCATCCGCACGTGGTCCAGGCCGGCTACAAGCAGATGCGCACCCTGCAAACGAACAATCGCTACCTGCACGACCACATTGTCACCCTGGCCGAGCGTCTGTGCTCCACCCTGCCGAATCAGCTGAGCGTCTGCTTTTTCGTCAACTCTGGGTGAGGATTTAGCATACATAACGAGTAGAATTAGTAGAGATTAGGAAGAACCTGAGCAGAAAATTTCTGAACAGAAAAAAGTGCATTTTGTGCAGAATTTGTAACAAGTGACTCAAAACACTGCAGTTCCGAGGCCAATGATTTAGCTCAGCGACTGGCTCTGTACTACACGAAAAATCGCGACGGAATTTGTCTTGACCAGTGAGTTTTGCAACGAATGAAATAGCGATTCCGTTCTCCCTACTGCTGATTGATTTAGCTAGTAATAGCTAACGCTTTTTTGTAGCTAAAAAAGAACAAAAATTATTTCCAGCGCCTATCATGGTCACGTGATCAGCTGCATCGGCATCAGCCCATACAAGTTTTCGCACGGCGGCTCTGAGGAGAAGAAACCCGATGACATTCATGTGGTGAGTTTCTACTAGCAGCCTTAAAACATCCGTGTCTCTAGCAGCCTTCAAAACATCCGTGTCTCTAGCAGCCTTCAAAACATCCGTGTCTCTAGCAGCCTTCAAAACATCCGTGTCTCTAGCAGCCTTCAAAACATCCGTGTCTCTAGCAGCCTTCAAAACAGCCGTGTCTCTAGCAGCCTTCAAAACATCCGTGTCTCTA
>CATNEM010000143.1:720000-813580 GCA_950096795.1 Macrostomum cliftonense
GAGTTAAAGAAACAAATATACATAAAACGAAGATTGATTACGTAGATAAAATATTATTATCATTTTTGATTAAGTATAATAAAAGTGTTTGTTAGAAATTTTCACAAAAAAATATCGATCATTCTTGATCGATTCACTTGTCGTTTGATGAGGCCGCACCGCCGCACCTGGTGCAAACGACTTTCTCACCGTCGGCTAGGAAACCTTTGCCAACAAGACTGTCGCTGCAGTTGGCGCAGTTGAAGCACTGCGAGTGCCAGTCGCGCTGTTCAAACGATATGAACTTGCTGCCGGTGAATCCCGTGATCGGTTTAGAGCAGGCTGAGCAGCGTTTGGCGAATAGCTCGCCGTAGCAGTCGGCGCAGTAGGGCTTTTCCTCGTGCGAAGCGAACTTCGAACCGCACAGCGGCTTGGCGCAGTGGCCGCAGACCAGGCAGTCGGCGTGGTAGGGCCGGCCTTTGTAGCTGACGCCGCCTTTGCGAATCACCTGACGGACGGGGGCCGGTGTGGGGGAGATTTTTCATTGAGAAAAGAGTTCTGAGACTTCTCCAAGGTGTGATTATCATAAAGCGAGATTATCTGAGATTAGGTCTTTTCTGATTGGTGTTTTTGGAGTCAAGGTGTTGAGATTCTTCTAAGATGAGTTTCTTATAATGTGAGATTCTTCTAAGATGAGTTTCTTATAATGTGAGATTCTTCTAAGATAGGATTCTTTTAAGGTATGATTCTTCATAGTTGAGGTTCTTATAAGGTGAGATTCGTCTTAGATGAGGTTATTTTAAGGTGAGATTCTTTTAGGTGAGATTATTCTGAGGTGAGATTATTTTAATGTGAGATTCTTCTAAAGTGCGATTCTTCTAAGATGGGATTTTTTCAAGGTGAGATTCTTCTAATACAAGCTTCTTCTAAGGTGAGATTCTTCTAATACAAGCTTCTTCTAAGGTGAGATTCTTCTAATACAAGCTTCTTCTAAGGTGAGATTCTTCTAATACAAGCTTCTTCTAAGGTGAGATTCTTCTAATATAAGCTTCTTCTAAGGTGAGATTCTTTTAAGATACCCCTGAGCTCAGATTATTTTAAGGCTTGAGATTTTATAAGATGGGATCCCATCCTTACAAGATCGGATTTCCCCGAGTTAACCTGAGCTGGATACGCCCCAAATACGTAGCACATCGATCTCTAACCTCTCTACAGTCGGCGCATCGTTGCGCGAACTTCGCCTCGTAGCAGGCCATGCAGCAGCAGTCAACAATTGTCGGCTCCGCCCCCGCCTCCGGCTGCCGCTGCTCAGTCGTTGAATTGGCGCCACCGCGCGGCACAAAACTGGCGCCACCAATCTGGGCGCCGCACTCGCAGCACAGAAAGCAGGCCTCGTGAAACTGGCTGCCCCTGAACTCGAACTTTCTCTGGCCGGCTTTGAACGCCTGTCGGCACTTGGAGCAGCGCTCGGCAAAGCGAGTCTCGTAGCACAGCAGGCAGTAGATGCTGTCCGACTTCACCGAGAACGAGCTGCCAGCCAGCTGGACGGAGCAACCGGCGCAGCGGAAGCAGGCCTCGTGCCAGTGGCGCTCGCTGTAGCTGACGTCCTTGGAGTCGCAGCCGATTTTCTCGCCGCAGGCGGTGCAAATGTTTGCTAGGCGGGTGTCGAAGCAGTTTAGACAGGCTGGCTGTTTGTTGTCAAGGAGTACGTAGCGACATCCAGCTAGGGTGCAGTTGCACTGGGAGCAGGACAGGGCTATTGGCGGCGGTGGCTGCTGCTGCTGCTGGTTGCCTTCGGTCGACATTCTGAGTTGAATTGAATGTTTTCGATGATTTGACTAGCATTTCTGAGACTTCTGGGATGAAAAAGTTGACATTTGGTTGCACCGACTTCATGAAAGATCCCTCGAAGCTTCAGTGCCTTCTTCTTTGAATACTAGCAAACGATCTTGAAGCTTTAGTATCGAATAACCCGAATTCATGACAACTTTTTACTATGCTTCAGTATCATTCATGAATACCTGAAGCCCTCCCTGAAGCTTCAGTATCATCCATGAATACCTGAAGCCCTCCTTCAAGCTTCAGTATCATCCATGAATACCTGAAGCCCTCCTTCAAGCTTCAGTATCATCCATGAATACCTGAAGCCCTCCTTCAAGCTTCAGTATCTTCCCTGAATACCTGAAGCCCAACCTGAAGCTTCAGAATCACCCCTGAATATCTGAAGCCCAACCTGAAGCTTCAGTATCACCCCTGAATACCTGAAGCCCAACCTGAAGCTTCAGAATCACCCCTGAATATCTGAAGCCCTCCCTGAAGCTTCAGTATCATCCCTAAATACCTGAAGCCCAACCTGAAGCTTCAGTATCATCCATGAATACCTGAAGCCCTCCTTCAAGCTTCAGTATCATCCCTGAATACCTGAAGCCCAACCTGAAGCTTCAAAATCACCCATGAATACCTAAAGCCCTCCCTGAAGCTTCAGTATCACCCCTGAATACCTGAAGCCCAACCTGAAGCTTCAAAATCACCCATGAATACCTGAAGCCCTCCCTGAAGCTTCAGTATCATCCCTAAATACCTGAAGCCCTCCCTGAAGCTTCAGTATCTTCCCTGAATACCTGAAGCCCAACCTGAAGCTTCAGAATCACCCCTGAATATCTGAAGCCCAACCTGAAGCTTCAGTATCACCCCTGAATACCTGAAGCCCAACCTGAAGCTTCAGAATCACCCCTGAATATCTGAAGCCCTCCCTGAAGCTTCAGTATCATCCCTAAATACCTGAAGCCCAACCTGAAGCTTCAGTATCATCCATGAATACCTGAAGCCCTCCTTCAAGCTTCAGTATCATCCCTGAATACCTGAAGCCCAACCTGAAGCTTCAAAATCACCCATGAATACCTAAAGCCCTCCCTGAAGCTTCAGTATCACCCCTGAATACCTGAAGCCCAACCTGAAGCTTCAAAATCACCCATGAATACCTGAAGCCCTCCCTGAAGCTTCAGTATCATCCCTAAATACCTGAAGCCCTCCCTGAAGCTTCAGTATCTTCCCTGAATACCTGAAGCCCTCCTTCAAGCTTCAGTATCTTCCCTGAATACCTAAAGCCCTCCTTCAAGCTTCAGTATCTTCCCTGAATACCTGAAGCCCAACCTGAAGCTTCAGAATCACCCCTGAATATCTGAAGCCCAACCTGAAGCTTCAGTATCATCCCTAAATACCTGAAGCCCAACCTGAAGCTTCAGAATCACCCATGAATACCTAAAACCCTCCCTGAAGCTTCAGTATCACCCCTGAATACCTGAAGCCCTCCTTCAAGCTTCAGTATCATTCATGAATACCTGAAGCCCTCCCTGAAGCTTCAGTATCTTTTCTGAATACCTGAAGCCCAACCTGAAGCTTCAGTATCATTCATGAATACCTGAAGCCCTCCCTGAAGCTTCAGTATCTTCCCTGAATACCTGAAGCCCTCCTTCAAGCTTCAGTATCTTCCCTGAATACCTGAAGCCCAACCTGAAGCTTCAGAATCACCCCTGAATATCTGAAGCCCTCCCTGAAGCTTCAGTATCACCCCTGAATACCTGAAGCCATTTTTAAATACACCTGAAGTTTCTCAAGATTCAGCATCCAGCCAAATAAATAGCTACTTTAGTCTCTCTTCAGTACGTATAAAAACAACTTTAATTGACTATTTCATAAATATGTCCATAGTATAAGAATTTCACCCTCATCACTACGGCAGGTAGCTATGGGCAGCCTTCCCCAGACATCCACACTATAGAAGCCCGTTTCTAAGAAAGCAGATAAGAAAAAAACGTGAAACTGGACGTCAAAACGTGAACTTTTGCTTGTGCAAGGAAGCGGGCAGTCAGTCTTGGAAAAGCCAGGAGATATCAGATTTCTCTGAAAGACCCACTTTAGACCCAGCAGAATGCTCCCCCCGTATACCCCAAACGAGATCCCAATTTGAATGGTTGTATTCCCACTAGACCATGGGAACTGATTTGCTATGGGTCCTGCGGCGGAATCCATTAAGTCTGATAGGAAATCGCCGGCCGCGACCCCAAATAAGCGGGAAGAAAATGAGAAAAAAATATATTAAAAATTTCCTTCCTCATACGTAACGTCGCAGACTGATGAATAAATAGAGAAAAATCCGCCGAGCCGTAAGACTTTGCTAGGAGAAATTTGCTAGTGGTAAAATGGCTTTCCCAACCTCCCTTGCCCGCTCCATGGCTATTGGAACTCCGATTTCGGGACCCGGTTTGGTTGCTGCATCCACTAAGCTGACACACCAGCCTTGGTGGCCCAGTTTTATGCCCTGGGTCTCTGATGCGCTGGGAACTCTTCTCTGGTCCTCCTTTGGCCTGCTTGGGGAGTATCAAGCGGATATAAAGACAAAGACAGACTGACAGAATACCAATAACATGAAGAATAAGTCCGTCCGTCCGTCTGTCTGTCTGTCTGTCTGTCTGTCTGTCTGCCTGTCTGTCTGTCTGTCAGTCTGCCTGTCTGTCTGTCCGTCTGTCTGTCTGTCTGTCCGTCTGTCTGTCTGTCTGTCTGTTTGTCTGTCTGCCAGTCTGTCTGTCTGTCTGTCTGTCTGTCTGTCTGTCTGTCTGTCTGTCTGTCTGATTGTCTGTCTGTCTGTCTGTCTGTCTGTCTGTCTGTCTGTCCATCCTTCTGTCTGCCTGTGCATCTTTTCTGTGCCCTGATCTCTCTGGCCAACCCAAGTCCATACTGATTTCCCCTCTACCTCATTAGTTTATCGCCGTCTGAATAGCACACATTAAAACAAAATTGCGCGCCAGTTTAACTTGCACTGCACCGGTGCATCAATATTATTCATAGGCAAACGCATGTAAACTTTCGCGGCGAAGTTTCTATTTGAGACACTTGATTTTCCGCTAGCTATGTGTAGAGTTTTACATTATTACGATTATCTTGTTAGCGGACGCATGAAAAACTGCGCAGAAAGATCTGCTCCATAGCTTTACTGTGACTCGCAGAAATACTTGAAATTCGTGTGGGAGGCCCACTCCTTCCAGTGTAAGGTAGGTTTGTGTGTGCGTGTGTCAGTTATATGATAGGGTCAAATTACCCGAATTATAGTGTATCTAATCTCTCCTTGCTCGAATACACAACGAATTATCTTATTCCTAGAAAAAAACACGGAAAATCTATTTGTTTACGAGCTTATGAATGCCTTTTTTGTGTCACTTTGCACGCAAATTTATCACAGGTTACTGAAAATTTACATTTATACGCTCGTAACAAAGTAATTGTCTTAGGATAATAGTATTTATATCATTAAACTGTACTACACATGGATGATTACGAATCTACAATGCATAAACAAACTTCCATTGATAATATAAGCCAATCTATCATGATTTTGGAAGGCATAGCAACTACATACTGCCGATGGGATCGAGGATCAAGAAAAGCATTGCAGCGATCCCAATGCCTTTACAATAAGTGTACTTTTAGAACTGGCTTTTATCGATAAGAAGGGTCTTAAAAGTGCATCTAGACTGCGCTAAATGTCATTCTTAGCCCTTAAGCTATGATGTTATCTTAATCTTCACAAATGCCATTTTTTTCGAAACAAAAGTGCACTATGTTGATGGATGTAAAATTTGAATGCAAAAAATCATAAATATAAACCAGTTATATAGTCAAAAGATGGTCTACTTACCTTAAATTTGAAACAAAAACTTAGAAATTTATTTGTGTGGATGAAATAGACCCTATTCACAACCAAGTTTTATTATTATAAATGCAAAAAAGTTTCGGCCATGAGGACCCAGTTTTCGCCCCGCCTAAAGTTTTAATCGCCAGAACCAATCAAAATGCGGCAAAAAGTTTCGGCCGGATACTCGTAAGTTTTTTTTGGCATTGGCTACGAATTTTGCTTTTGCATTGGTTGCTTTTGCAGTCGATTTTTTTCCATTTATATCGTTTAGATCTTTGAACTTAATAATTTTTTGTTTTATATTGTTATTTTTATCGGTGCTAGATTATATAGACCTGATTTTTAATTTGTTTTGTATTTTGCTTTTCCTATACTTTGAGAATTGCTAAAGCAGGCAGGCAGGCAAGCACACAGCGGGTGTGTTAGCTTTTTTCTGCTTAAAGATATCCCCAAAAATCTAATTTCTATAGGGATTAATTTGTGACTATGATCCCTCGTGAGACTTTGCGACTGGCTATACTGTCACTAACGTAATTTATTCCCATAGCGGTTCGTCTGGGCTTTGAGGCGAATGACAAATTTCGATCTTTTTAGCTACAGGCTGCTGAGTTTTCTATTCTTCGGTCTTAATGCACTTATCTATAAATCGGTGAGGCTACTGAAGGCCCAGTCACTGCACTCGGCCTGCATATCAATCAAGTTAGTCGACGGAAAAAAGTAATAAATTGAATCAATGATTGCACACTGTCTAGCTAGGATAGGCCGTCCTAAATCAGATACGATTAGTATATAATTTCTTAATTAAACAAGTTTTTCCTATACGAGCGTAGAAAGTCAATCTATAATTGAATCTATAGACTGATTTGTCTAAGAAAGCTTAGAGCGACAAGTCAAGTCAGTGCCTCGAAAATCCAAGCAGTCTTTAACATAAAGATGCATGTCGCTCTTTTTAAGATTCCCTTTGTCCTAGTCTGCGGACACAGCAATGCTTCCTGCTCCTCAGGACTCACTGATCTCACATGAAGCCGCAAAATAATGTCTCCTGAGGACTCACTGATCTCACATGAAGACACACCACTAGTCTCTTATGAAGACTCAGACTCACTGATCTCATATGAAGACACACCACTAGTCTCTTATGAAGACTCACTGATCTCATATGAAGACACACCACTAGTCTCTTATGAAGACTGACTGATCTCACATGAAGACACATAACAATGTCTCCTGAGGACTCACTGTTCTCACATGAAGACACACCACTAGTCTCTTATGAAGACTCACTGATCTCACGTGAAGACACAAAATAGTGTCTCCTGAGGACTCACTGTTCTCACATGAAGACACACCACTAGTCTCTTATGAAGACTCACTGATCTCATATGAAGACACACCACTAGTCTCTTATGAAGACTCACTGAACTCACGTGAAGACACAAAATAGTGTCTCCTGAGGACTCACTGATCTCACATGAAGACACACCACTAGTCTCTTATGAAGACTCACTGATCTCATATGAAGACACACCACTAGTCTCTTATGAAGACTCACTGATCTCACGTGAAGACACAAAATAGTGTCTCCTGAGGACTCACTGTTCTCACATGAAGACACACCACTAGTCTCTTATGAAGACTCACTGATCTCATATGAAGACACACCACTAGTCTCTTATGAAGACTCACTGATCTCACGTGAAGACACAAAATAGTGTCTCCTGAGGACTCACTGTTCTCACATGAAGACACACCACTAGTCTCTTATGAAGACTCACTGATCTCATATGAAGACACACCACTAGTCTCTTATGAAGACTCACTGAACTCACGTGAAGACACAAAATAGTGTCTCCTGAGGACTCACTGATCTCACATGAAGACACACCACTAGTCTCTTATGAAGACTCACTGATCTCATATGAAGACACACCACTAGTCTCTTATGAAGACTCACTGATCTCACGTGAAGACACAAATAAATGTCTCCTAAAGACTCAATGATCTCACATGAAGACACAAAATGATGTCTCCTGAAGACTCACTGATCTCACATGAAAACACAAATCCATGTCTCCTGAAGACTCACTAATCTCACACGAGGACACACTACTAGTCTCTTTTGAAGACTCACTGACCTCACATGAAGACACACCACTAGTCTCTCCTGAAGACTCACTGACCTCACATGAAGACACACCACTAGTCTCTCCTGAAGACTCACTGACCTCACATGAAGACACACCACTAGTCTCTACTGAAGACTCACTGAAGTAGAAGGCAAGAGGGGGCTTCTGGGACAAAAAATTCGACATTTTACATATATGCCTACCAATAACTAACATATCCTCGACTACTTGAAAAAAGAGGGGGGCCTCCTCTTAAAATGCTTTTCCCCCCAGGACATAAAATTTAGCCTAAATTTATTATTCCAGGCAATTAGCAAATGGGGTTTCTGGGACAGAAAAAAAATTGCTATTTTTCATATCCTCGAGATGTTTTTGACATTTTTATTAATGGGGCTTCTAGGACACTGGGATTAAAACCCTGGTTATCCACCCTAGTTATGCGCTGATCGGGGTACTCACCCAAAAATTTTTTTTTTAATTTTCAATAAAAAAATGTTTCCGACCGTTTCTCCAGGATCTTATTACGAAAAATCTCACCCTCAGTTCAAGTCTCGGTATCGTTGCAAATGGGAATGTGAATTTTATATGAAAAAATATTGGCCTAATGTCCCACTAACTATCCCGAATCTTAATCAAGCGGTTAAGATTCACTGGTACCGTTTGCACGGGGTGATTATTGGTGATTACGACAGCTACTATAACTTCGCTGAAATTATTAATCAGTTGTAATTTGTTTTTTTTTTTTTTTTTTCTCACATTCTTTCAATGATAATTGTCATTGCGAACTCTTCGCCGTTAAAATCAACAGCTTCTCCATCCTCGGTCTCAAACTGTAGCAATATTTCATTAATTTCTTTGTTACAGAGCACAACTCTTTTTACTGGATTGGGCTTCTCAACAATCATCTGTCCACCAGCAACAGAGTTAGAAATATTGTACAAAATATTTGTTCGCTTTCCCTTGAAGACCCAGTCCAGACTGAGATTGCTTCGGATCAAAATGTTCAAACTTTTAACAATATCCGCGATATTTTCAGCCATGAATAAACCGCGTGCTGGCTGGCGGCTCAACATAACCGCCCCCGGCGAAGGAGTTGCGGGTGGTGCTGCGGTTTCCGCCTTGTAAACTTTCTTTTCAAATCCCAACTCCCGATACCAAGTGCCATCTTTAAACTCTACCTCTGCGTCTTTATGAACTTGCATGACCACTCTCATTACAGTGAGATCATAGGACAATTTAACAGGAAATAGTTTATTCTCGGGTTTGCTAGCATCAGGAGTTTCAAAATGCCCCCTTTTGGTAAAAACGTTCTCCAGAAAGTAGTTATAAGTGTCCACGCTCTGTGTGCTCACAGGGAATTTAACCGGAAATTCTTTCACTTCGCCTCCAATTTGTTTCCATTTGTAATAAAACATGTTATTCTTTTCTGTCACATTGGGGACATTTGACCAGCCAGTAAAGTCATTGAGATAAACATGGTAGTTTGCCTCTGGGTCCAGACGAATGGGTTGCTCAAGTTTTTCAATAAAAGTTCCACTTGAATCTGTAAGTCGACCAGTTATTGTAATTGGGATACTTTCCTTTGAATGCGACACGATATTGTTTAGTCTTTCAGCAATCGCTTCCATTTTTTTTTTACAAAAAAAATATTTTAAACCTTACTCGAAGAATTATTAATCATGTTCAGCTTAATTTTCCTCTCAAATGCATAGATGATAAAAAGGTCAACGGGTGTAGTAGCCTCACTTCTGTCGATATTGGTCACAATATTCACCGGACTGTTGTCAGTAGGCATTTGCCTGGCCGACACGTCTGCACCGAAAATGGGGAAAAGAGTCTTGAACTGCCATGCCGTAATGGCGATTCCGTTGTTCTCCTTTACGGCTAAGTCAACCAGCTCGCAGTAAAATTTACTAATTTTGTTTGTTGTAAAATCTCCATTCTGTGGCATTGCCGGGTAAAGATTATCACTGATTTCATGCTGAATTGTTCGCACATTTCCATGTTCATAACGACTTATAGTTAATGGATCTCTCAAACTGACAATAATGTACCTTGGGTTGCTGCAAGAACCCTCCTTAATACAAATCTGTTGCCTTATTTCATTGCGTTCATCCCTGCACATGTAAGCTGTGTAAGCAACATCAATGTCTTTTTCAATAGCCTTCAAATATTCAGCTTTCAGTGCTGTCTTTGGTTCAATGATTTCCAAGTACAACTCAACTCCCGCTAGCTTAACTTCCATACTAGTATGCTCAGCTCCTGTCCAAACACTCCGGTTGCGATCGTCCCTGGTAAGCCTAAACGTGTAGCTAAAGTTGCTGGTCAGGCGATTAAATGTATTGCAGAACCCGCTCATGAATCTCAAAGGTACAAATATATCTACATGTCTATACTGAGGATTCTTTGCACCAGCATCAGCACCCGTCAATGCATAGTTATATCTCCCTTTTCTCTTTGTATAACCTGAATCATTTACGTCTCCTTTCTCCTCATTAGGGATGAAGCCAGCGCCGCTACCAAGTTGAATAAAATCTGGGTTTTCAATGAGACAATGAGTGTCATACACTACACCAAAGTTGGCAATTCTCTCCAGCTCTGTACTCCCGTTCGACACGCTAAACTCCTTAAACATGTAGGCCCAGAAGTTGCTGATTAGCGTGACATCAGCGTCATGCTTGTCAAAATTAGCACCAGCAGCATTTGTACCACCTTTAGTCTTGTATTGGAATGTCATGTAAAACCCGCTCCTTAGACTGTGAACGCTGACCAGAGATGAACACCCAGTGTAAGTGAATGTTAGCGTTTGACCGGGGCCCAAATTAGTTTCATTCTGATTTTCATGACTGGGGACTCTTACTTGAGTCGCTTTGATTGTGCTGTCATCACTCAAGATAGGCTTGTTGATTTTATAGAAAACTGGCGTCAGAGGATCGTTCATTTTTTTAGTTTAAAAATTAAAATTAAAAAATGAAACGAAAAAATTCTCATTACATCTCTGACTTAGAGAAGCTCGCAGAAGCTGAAAAACGAGTCACTGGGTTAATTAACAAAGAGCAGCAGTCCTACAATGAGTTTATCCAAGCCGCCACTGAGTTTCACAAACCAGGTTACACCGAAGCAAAGAAATCCATTGAAACAGTTAAGGAAGCTGTTGATGAGATTCAAGAGAGCCAGTTTCAGAATACGCTGAATAAAATTCCACCTGGCGAAACGTCTCCTCAAGCATCTCAGCAAAAATTGAAAGTAACAGATAACTTCTTTGGGCCAGTAGAATATGAAGGCAAACTCGTCTTTGGTGTTAGTGTCTGGCGTAAAAATATTTCTAATGATCCTGTGGATTATCATCTTGAGATAACGAAAGAAAGTATTGGAGTCATCAAAGAAGGCGCGGCCGGGGAAGGAGAAAACACCTCAAAGAAAGTTGCTTTCACCCAAGTATTGCTCAACTTCATGACTAAAAATCAAGAAACTATTTCTGCGAAACAGCTAAAAAATTATAAAGATCTGGTGACTTTTGCTTTACAAAGAGACATAGACATCCTTAAAGTCCCTGACATACTCAAATTTTTACATGTCAATGGGGTCGACCTGAACAGCTTTAGAAAGTATAAGCACTTTAAACAATGGTTCGACCTGCCAGATCAGCTAGAAGTCATAAATTACCTCGAACAGCAAAAACAACTCTCTCAGCAACAAGAGATACCTCAGCAACAAGAGATGCCTCAACAGCAACAAAGCCCTAAAAAATTAACAGAAGAAGATGTACTCTCTCAACTTGAGACAGCAGATCCAACTCAAGTAGCTAATTACAAAACGGGAAATCCACAAGTATGGAGGCATCTAGAACAATTCTCGCCAGATAGAATGCAGCGAATTTCAAACAGAGTTTTCACACCAAGGCAAGACATTAGATCACCAGAAACATCACCAGAGACATCACCAGAGACATCACCAGATACATCAGCTGCAAGTACCGGCACAGGGATGCCTGAAGTCTACAAGCGACTAGTTGTTCTCCTAGGAGCAGCAAAGACAGGTTTAAAGGATGAGAATAGAAAAGAGTTTGTTCATATTCTTGATAAAATGCTAGAAAAGAAGTACATCGATAAAAGAGCAAGAGAACTTTTACTTTCAAGGTTCAATAAAAAATAATTTTTTTTTACATAAAAAATGCCACTAATCTTCGAAAAAGACGTCCCTAAATACTACGATGAGAATGAATTAAAGCTCATTAAAAGAGGATCTGGACTTTTTCCAGCAGGTCATTATCCAAGAAAAGAGCGATCGGGTAACGGTATTGCTGATTTGATCGCCCAGGGGGCAAAGATTTTCAAAGTCATCAGTGAGAACAAAGAAAATATTAAAAATGCTGCCGAGGTCGGGGCCCAGGCGGTGGGAAGTGTAGTCACAGCTGCGAAGAAGATCAAGGACACTATAAATGATGTTCAACCACTCGCACCAAATTCATTGGCACCAAATTCATTGGCACCAAGCGCTGATAGCATTGATCCATCTGTTTATGCTAAGATGAGAGCCGATCTTAAAAAAGGCAGCGGTTTTAAATACGACTAAGGGGCTTTCTGGGGGTACAAGACGTGTGGGGGTACAAGACTAATAGCAAAAGACATATATAAGTAAAAAAACCACACACACACACACGCACCGGTTATGGACCCAGTGCCAGAGACACTAACGCTGTTAAAGTAAATTTGGGAAGGTTTGTGTTCGAATCGCAAGACGGTCTGCCACGGTTGCCTCGTTTCAAATTTTTTATTTCGTGTAACAAAGTTGTCCAGGATTGTTTTTCATGACCATATGTCTTTATCTGTAGCGCCGATATTGCGTCCATAAGTGCAGAAAATATAAAGGCCGAATGTATTTTTACACAGTTGCTTTCTACTGCCGCGTCGGCGATGCCCTTACGGTCCGCGGCCGTGAACTCAAGGCGATTTGCCATTCGGCGTTCCAAGGCAATTGTCTTTGATTCTAGGGCATTTGTCTGCGGTTCCAGGGTATTTGTCCTTATTTCCAGGAGATTTGTCTCCGATTCTAGTGCAGCGACTCTTGATTTCAATGCAGAATTCTCCGATTCTAGGGCTTGTATACGTTTTGATAGGTCACTAAGTTTTGCGTTTTGCGAGGCGTCTTGTCTTGTGATTTCGTCTGTGTTGATGTACCTAGAATCTAGGAACGACAGCTTGTAAGTATTGGAAGGTTGATTTACGACGCCAGCGAAATTCATGTTGTTTTTTTTATTTTAATTTTTACTTTAAAATGGATTTTTCAAATGACTTCAACCCTCATTGGACTCGGAACCAAATCAAATTTACTCATAACGAGGCAATTCCTAGTCACTTCAGATGTATTGTTGTTGGAGAATCAGGCTCAGGGAAGACATTCAGAATCTTTAACATGCTTCTGAGACCAGGATTTCTTGACTATGACACACTGCACATCTACTCACCCACTCTGTATCAAGATGAGTATAAGATGTTGATTGCAGGTCTACAGAACAAACTAAAAAAGGAGCATATCATTCAGTGTTTTAATAACCAATCCAAGCTGCCCAGTGATCCAGAAATTGTCGCCAGTGAATATGCCAGCCATATCCCAGATAATGAAAAGTGGCACGACATTAAAGTGTTCACATATGGGGACCCGCAAATTGATCCTAAAACTAAACTTCTCCCTCAGCCTGATGAACTGGAAAAGGGAAGGAAGCACTTGATTGTCTTTGATGACTGCATGACAGGGCCCCAGAAGCAAATTGAAAACTATTTCACCAGGGGTCGACACAACAACTGTAATGTAATCTATATTTCCCAAAACTGGTTTGAGTTGCCAAACAAAACTATTCGTGGGAACTGCAATCTGATCCTCTTGTTTCCAACCATACCACAAGACCGACTGAAGAGGTTAAGTAACGAGGTGATTGCTCCTGCCCATTTTACTAAGCCCTCATTTGATCGAAAGGACGATGGTCGAAAGGTAGCACACAAGGTATCGCAGGAAGAATTTGTTAACCTATGCTTTGAGAAGTGGAATAAGCCTTATCAGTTCGTGATGATTAACAAAGAGAAAAGAACAGTAGCGTAATTTTAAAAAAAAACAAACAAAAATGTCCATAAACTTTGCTGGTGAATCTACTAGTGGCTCCACTGCACACTCGCTTGCTTTCCTTGACAGGCGCTACATTAACGTTGACGAAAAGATCCCGGAGATCGGACCAATTAAAGGCCGCTTAAAACCATTGGAACGGACAGCACACCATCATCAAATAAACATTGAAGACTTGCGGGCAAAAATAGCAAAGCTGACCGCCATCGTTGAGACTCTAGCTCAAACTCTCAGATCGGAAATCAATGCAAAAGACATTGCTATAAGAACAGCGATTAATAAAAAGCGAGACATCCTTGATTCCTATTCACAAGCAGAGACTGATGCCTTATTTACCGCTTGGAGAACAACCATTAATCAAAATGTAGCAAAAATAAAAAAGATAGAAAGAGATGTTGCCACGCATACGCTCTATCTGGATAGATTTTATAACAAGTGGGGGAAAACTTTGAGACGAATTAGTCGCCTGGAACGACAGCACAATCTCCCTGACATTGACATTGAAGACGCCCGATCGTAAAATAGAAAAAAATTTTTACCTATAAAAAATGGCCGAAAATGATTCTCTGTATGACCCACCTATGGCACCTAGTGCGCCTCTCTATCCTACAATCAATACTTTTACCTGCAACTCTCAACAGTTCCGACTTGTAGAGATTCAGAAAATGCGAAATGACATTGAAACCGCCCTTATGAAAAACTCTAAAAAACTGAAACGCTTCAACAGCCAGTGTCAAGCTTTCGAGTATATTAATATGGTTCTCGGGTCAGTGTCAATTCTAAGCGGATCTGCAGCTGCTGTTTCTACACTTCCCATTATCACCGCACCAATCGCCATTCCACTTGGAGTTATTGGGGCCTCGTGTGGTCTCATTTCAGCGGTTACAGGAGCTCTAACTCGAAGCAGACGCCAGAAGCTAAAGCATCTGCAGGAAATGCAAGCAAAACAGAAAAGCATCCAGTCGGCAGTCACCGGGTACATTTCAAAAGCAATAGAAGACAAGTTCATTTCAGAGGATGAGTTTCAAAGCATTCAAAAGCTTTATGAGCAGCTTAATGAGCAACAAAATTTGAATAGCATTGATGACATGAGCCAATTAAGAAATGATATCGAAACTGTCTTCAAAAACTATGCAATCAAACACGCTTCAAAAAAAAACTAAACATTTAAACTTAAAATGATTTCCCTATAGCTTTTTCGAGTCTTGGTCATTGCATATAAAACTGTCATACACAGCTCACCGCAAATATCACTGCTAAGCCCCTGCAGAATAAAGTCTGAGCGATAGATTTTTATTTTCCCGAGTGTCGCTCGCGACCGAGCTTGTATATATTCCCTTAGCTCATCAGGAACAGCCGTCCCATAGCTATCAAAGTAGTAGTACTTATGCTTTCTGCTTGGATCAATCACCCAGCAAACCCAGTGAGACCCTGGTTTCTCAGCAGTGTCAAAGTTCATGATGCCACATTCTTTCAGTGCGTGGGATTCAGGTAATGTATCCTTCATAAAGACGCCTCTAAAGTTTGGGATTTTTAGTTCTTTGGCCAACTGTTCCAGAAAAATATTTGTCGTCATTATTTTTTTGTCATTATTTTTTAAATTTAGTCTACGTTTTTAAACCTTATACTTCAACCTACGCTTTTTAGCCTCCAGTGCCCAAATGGAAGACTCGTAATATTGTCGAGGTAAAATCTCTTATTATCTGCGCCTGACAGGCCTATTTTTTTCTGGGTTATTGTAAAAACATCATGGTTCTTAGACTGAAACTTCACAAACTCATGTGTAGTTTTCTTATTATGTAACAGGGCATCTCTGTAGGCTTCTTCATGTAGAGAGTTCTTAACTACATGTTTCGGAATTCCCTTGGACTTCTTAATTACACCGCTTTCACCACACTTTACAAAATAGGATTTGGATCTCAAACCGATGAACTCAGAGATGATGTCACCTGCCTTTTCATCTTTCATTTTACCAATTACTTTTTTATTGGATGGGTCAATCACTTGATCACCTTTCAAAGTTTTAAATGATTCTGGATACTCTGACAAATCATAAGGGTTTTGGGGGCCCCGGTTTTGTTCAAGCATGTCCTGATAGATGTCCTCAGTCTGAATGTTTAGAATTAGGGAGTCAGTGTCAGTGTAAAGAAGTTTTACGCGAGTGTCGCCTGAGCTCCGATCCCCATATTGTCGTTTCATGTCATAGAAGAAACTGTACATAAGACGCTTCGATTCATCAAGTACAGTGACACCTGTAAATATAGGTTTGCAGAGTGTTGCTTTCGTTTTATAAAAGAGTATGGCCCCTAGGTTATCGTTAAAGATGTGAAGTTGTTTAAATGTCGGTTTAGAAATATTTCTCTGAATGATGTCACGCTCATGAACGGTGACGAGTTTTAGATTCGTGCGGTTGCGCTCATTTTCAAGAGTCTTGCCGTATACAGAGTTGTTTGCCAGCTTGAACAGATCCTTGTCAAAGTTGTTGGTTGCTTTGGCTCTGAACTGGGTGTTCTTTTCTATGTAGGGTTTCATCCACGCTTCTTCTGTAAATTTGAGGGCCCTATGTACATTTGTGACCCTACAGCCTAAGGATATGAAGTACTGTAGCAGCTTATAATGAATTTTGTAGCGAGTCTTGTTGTGTAGGTTTTGGGTGAGTTTAGTGGTGTGTTCATTTTCTGTAGACAGGCTCCAAGTGCCATCCATGTGTTCGATAATTTTCGGACAGTTAATATTCTCAGGGAATGGCGCAAAGTCAGAAAAATGATCATGGAGTTCATCGGGAATTGTAACGTCAACTTCATAGAAGGCGGGAGTAGAAAAGTCGGGTTCGAATTGTTGAGTCCACTTGAAATCTCTTATGGGTAAGTCTTGACTCATTGCCCATCCATAGAGATTGTTGGCGTCTAAATAAACGATATAATTTGACGGCTGATTTTTGTCATAAGATTCTAGATACGGATTGTTGGCTTTTGCATGTCTGTTCACGCAGATTGATATGCCGCCTCTTTTCGCTGTGTCTATAAAATTGTACATGTCAATGTCGGTTAGTAGTTCGATATACCAGTCTGGGTTTTCATCCCATTTCATTTTAAGTAGCGATTCCCAGCTGGTGGCGGGCAAACTTACAAAATGCGCAGGATCAAGACCATATGCTGTGTACCAGGTGTTTCTGAAGGTTTGAAATACATCAGCCAAAAGAAAAACATCAGTGTAAAGATATATTAAGTGGTAATCAAAGAAGTTTTTGCAGTTAAAGTGTTTGTAGACTGCTTGCGCGTGCTCATATTTTTCGTCGGTGAGTTCAGTCATTTTTAAATGTGAGTAGAACTTCTCTTTTGGTGGAAGTTCGCCTTTAAAAACAGGATTTTCAGCGGTGGGCGACCCCGTCACATATTCATAAGGGTAGTAACCTTTCTTTCTGAGTAGTTTGAAAGACTCGGGATCTGAATCTTCTTTACCTAAGATTTTCGCCAGTTTTTTTGTATAGACGCATTGGTCATCTGTTAAATTTTTTGCGAGATCTTCTAGGGATAATTGAAGAAATTGATAAGTATCCTTGATTTTTACAGCGCCACTTGTGGACGTTCCATTTTCTTTAATATTGAGGCATTTAAACTTTTCCTTGTTCTCTGCTATGCAGTCAAGGTTAATGCCCTCTATTTCACCTATTCTTTCAACAATTAGGTGCAGGTCGTAATTGCGCGCATTATGTATAAAAACATTTAAGTCGTGGACATTATTTTTTAACTTTAGGTTGCAGGTGTTGTGTGCGGCACCGCGGAAATGGCCGTCAAAGTGCGAGTGGTCTCTAACTTTTGGATTCTTTAGGTTGTCATCAAATGGCTTTTTGCATATGTAACACCGGGTTGCCGATTGGTAATTGAGTTCATCTTGAGTTGACATATTTATTGGCGCAGGAGTGACTGAGCTTAATGTTTTACGCAGCTCTAACATTCTGAATATAAATTTTTTAATGCAGTCTTCACCGAAGAAATGGTTATACTCTATAATACCGGTATTTCCAAGATAATCAATATTTCCAATGCAAACGTACGCTGCTGAATTTGGGATGTGTTTGTTATTAATGAATGAGCATTCAAAGTCGGCAAATACAATAAAGGGAAGTTTTTCCATCTTGTGGTAATTTTTAAACCGTAAATACTTCTGGTTGCCCATCGGTAGAGAGCAGTTAGTTGGATGGTCCTCACAGGTAAGCTCATGCTCGGCGAGCTTAGCTTCTCGATTTTCTTTATTCCCGCGATAATACTTAAGACACAGTCTGCAGATGGAAACGGCTTCGTTGTGGCTTGTCATTTGCTTGTGGAGTAGCCTGGAAAGATCTTTTATCCAAACATAATGGGCTAAAAATTGTAAGTTCCCAATTATTAGAAGATCGATATTGGTGCTGGCGGCTGGATTTTTCTTGCTACTCCTAACAATTTCAACTTTCTCTTTGCTTTCATTCCACTCGAAGACGGTGATTCTGATTTTGTTATCAAACACTTCTTCTAGTTTTGGGATTTGAGAGACTGATAAACCACCTTTCTCAAACAATATTCCTTTACTGAGACACTTGATAAAATATCGGTCAAAATATGTTTTATAATGTGAAGTTCTTTCAGGATGTGACCGATCTTTATCGTAAAATAATGCTGATAAAACCGCCCACAAAGCACAGCAGTTATCATAGTTCTTTACGTTGACACAAGCCTTTTTACTGGCGAGCTTTGTTGGTAACTCCAGGTAAGAGGAAGCTTTAAGAGGATCAAATTTATAAATCATGACTGAGACTTTTTGAATCCCAGTAACAACCCAGCCAGAACCTCTTGATGTAAAGGCGTCAATCTTTTTAGTAATTTCTTGTAGAAAAGGGTCTGGTGAATCGGTTGGACTAAAGGGTGAAGCCTTAGTTGTCATGTAATAATCAAGATATTCGGTGGGCCTTGTAGGCATATAAAACTGTATTAAAAACGATAGTTGAAGCTTGAATGTTTTACGTGTTTTAAGCACGTGATCGATAACTGATTGAATGTCATCTCTAAAGCCATTTATGTTGTTGGTGTTGGGTTTTACAGGAATAGCATATTCTATATAGTGATCAGTAAAAGTTCTCTTTGCAAATGGAATATCTTCTTGGTTCATCTCCGATTCAATTTGGTTAACAATTCTTTCAAGTTCATCCTGTTCCTGCTTATTCTGTGGGTATTTAGACACATTTAGTCCTGTGAGAGTTTGGTACTTTTTAACTAGGGTGCGGCTTTTCTGTTGGTGCTCAGCTGCTGGGTTTTTTACTGGGATATACTGATCTGATGACTCCAGCTGTTTTATTACTTCCAGTTGTTTCTCATAGCTGCCAAGATAGCCAGGATCCAAACCGAATTTTTCCCTAGTGAGTTCTTGAAGCCGTTTGCTTTTAGCTTGAAATGAAAGATTTTGAAGCTGCGGAAAATTTTCGGAAAAATATTTGTCCACAGAATTTTTTGCAAAATTTGCTTTTGGCATGTTTTTTTTATAAAAAATAAAAAAATATGTTTTAGGGTGATCACCCTTCGTGTTGCTTGAACTTCTCTGGATTAATAAATTTTGATTAATTTGAGTATTATTAATCAGATCCTGATTGTTGGCTTTTCACATCCGGAGTATTGTAAATCCCGCTTTGTGCAATGTCATAATGGCTTTAATAATGTCGGATTTTGAAATGCTTTCGGTTACCGAGGGATTAGGTTCCAAAGGGCATCCTTCACCCGCCTTAATTGTGACTCCCTTTTCTTGGGCAATTTTCTGCATCTCTAACTGGTGAGCTCTGTCATTGCCCGCTTTCACAGCCGTCGCAACCCCCCCGGCAACGCCACCGGCAGCACCAACTGCAGTCGCAATGATTGGAATCAGTGCAGCGAGGGGCAGAATTCCACCTGTCTTTTCATCTGTAATGCTGCGGGGGTTGTGGGTGTGGTTATTGCAATCTTTACAATGGATTTGCTGCTGTAACGGATCGACTTTCACTTTCATGCCCTTAATAGTTACAAAACCTGGTTGTTTAGAGTCGATGATTTTGCTAATTTTATTAACTGTTCTGGTTTCGATCATTTTGTGTACATTTTTATTTTTTTATTTATTTTTTCAATTTATTTCTGTGTCACTTGGAATGACGAGAAGTTCTGCTCTGGCAAATGATCTTGTAGGGGATTTAGGATTAAAGACTTGAGACAGAAAATAGTAGTCACCGGTGGCTGTTGTAAAGTGCCTGTCTATTTTATGTACATCTAAACTGAAATAGGGGTCAGTTGCTCGTCTCTTTGTGTCCTTTTCTAATTCTCCCGGCAGGTAAAGGAATCGAACAAACTCAGAATTTGTGAGAATTTCCGGAGAATAAACCCCTGGGAGCTTTGGATAATTTTTTTGTTGTGGATTGGGCGATTTAAGCTGAACTTTGTCTTGTTTAATTGCAATTGAAGGTTTTAGGCCTGTCATGCGAGAAACTTCATTGTTAAGCTGACTGATTACTACTGGGAGTTGGTCTTTCCATTTGGTGTAGTATTGTCCGCTCTTCAGTTTGAGCTCCTCTGCTGTCTGCTTAGTAAATAGTCGCTTGGCTAAAGTTAGATTAAATCTTTCTACGAAGGCTTGATCTCTGTGAAGCTCGGTTCTACCGTAACGAATTTTTGTATTATTTTTTTGCATTAGAGTTTTAACTCGACCCATGAATTCTTTACCCGGGTCTGTCATCAATGTTTGTGGGAAGGTTAAGGGTGAATTTTCGTATATGTCTTGCAGAGCGTCCGCTACAGCTTGAGACTGTTTTGTCTTCAGTGGCCTTGCTTCTTTATAACGCGAAGCTACATCAATGACAGTGAGAGCGTACTTATACCCAGAATCGTTTGGGAGAAACAGAAGATCAGCTTGGTGCGCCTCGTTAGGCTTATAGATGTTGAAGTGGGGTCTTGTAAATTTAACAGGTGGGAAATAGACTTGATAGACAGCCTGTTTAGACAGCCATTTTTCTACTATTTGTTTTGGTTCTTTACTGAGTTCTGTTAATTTGGAGACGGCATTATTTCCGATAAAATAACCGCCGTCCCGGTAATAAATTGCTTGTAATTTGTTCTCAGTCATTATTTTTTAATTTTATTTTAAATAAAAAAATAAATAAAAAAATGCCCGACATTCACGGAATAATTGAAAAGCTTCCGAAGCCAAGCAAAGGGTGGACAATCCCTGGATATAAGTATTGCGGCCCTTTGAACCCTCTTGAAATTCAATTAGATGCCAACAATGTGCCTAATCCGGGTCATGAGCCTGTGGATGAACTTGATGAGGTATGTATGGAACATGATATTAAGTATCGCGACTTCCCAAATGAAAAACATCGGTGGGACAAGGAAATGCTTAAAAGGCTAGACAATATGGGGGCATCGAGCGGGTTTATAGAAAGTATTGCGCGTAAGTTAGTTAAAGGAATCATTTTTGGAAAGACTAAGTTAGGGCTGGGGGTTGGCGGGTGTTTATGGGAAGAGAGATCGGTGGGGGTAGGATTTATACTGCACGCGCCGGACAGGGAGTTGGGAATGCTGCTGAAAGACATGGGAATCGGGCGTGTGCATGAGGGCGTAGTGTAAAATAATGTTTGCTATTAAAATTGTTTCGTTGGCTACTATCAGTAAACGGTAAGAATTTTAATTCTAAATTTTCCTTGACAATTCAAGGAAAATTCAGAATTATTTTGCGTGCAAGCTACTGTAAATTCAGCTATTGGCAGTAAGCAAAGTATTTTATTTCTAAATTTTCCTTGACAATTCAAGGAAAATTCAGAATTATTTTGCGTGCAAGCTACTGTACAGCGGTAAGCAAAGAATCTTAATTCTTTTTTTTATTATTTTTATTTATAACGATTTCTTCATTTCTGACTAACGAAAGCCACGCTTTTAGCCTTGCGATGAACTTGGCCGCCGCTTCGTTATTTTCTTTTTTTTGTTTTTTTTCGCCTGTCTTCTTCGCATCAGCAGCCTGCGACGCCAGCTGCGAAAGTATACGCTGAAGAACGCTTTTATCTTGAGCCGACATTTTGTCCACAGCAAGCGTAAGCGAAGTTGTATCCTTACGGCGGAGCTCGCGAAGGCACTCTTGGATATTAACAACATCAGAGCTATCCATGTTTTAGACACGAACGATTACCGAAACTCACACGATACAGAAATGTAAAGCTTTGAGCAGGGGCAGGAAGGTAGGGCAGAGGCAGAGGCACGGGCAGGGAGGTATTTGTAGCCATGGGATTCCCTTTAGAAAATTCTAGAATGTTCACAATCTCCGACGATTACGATTGTCGTTAGTACCAGTCCATATACTTAATAATTCCGGAAAATAGGTAGCGTTATAGTTGCTTGAATCATTACTGCTCCAAAAATTTTTCTGTGTGATTTTTTTATCGACTTCTGTGGGATTAACTAAATTAAATGAATCTAGATTATGTTGAATGGTTATCCGTAAAAGTCAACGCCTAATTTTAATTATTAATGCTGGCATAATTGATTTAAAGAATCTAGATTGTGATAGACGCTTGTCCGTGAAAGTTGACCCCCCTATTTTTAACCATTTGTGTGGGCATATTAAATTTAAAGAATGTAGACTATGATGGACGCGAAAATTTCTGTCCCAGAAGCCCCCTCTTGCCTTCTACTCACTGATCTCACGTGAAGACACAAATAAATGTCTCCTAAAGACTCAATGATCTCACATGAAGACACAAAATGATGTCTCCTGAAGACTCACTGATCTCACATGAAAACACAAATCCATGTCTCCTGAAGACTCACTAATCTCACACGAGGACACACTACTAGTCTCTTTTGAAGACTCACTGACCTCACATGAAGACACACCACTAGTCTCTCCTGAAGACTCACTGACCTCACATGAAGACACACCACTAGTCTCTCCTGAAGACTCACTGACCTCACATGAAGACACACCACTAGTCTCTACTGAAGACTCACTGACCTCACATGAAGACACACCACTAGTCTCTCCTGAAGACTCACTGACCTCACATGAAGACACACCACTAGTCTCTACTGAAGACTCACTGACCTCACATGAAGACACACCACTAGTCTCTTATGAAGACTCACTGATCTCACATGAAGACACACCACTAGTCTCTCCTGAAGACTCACTGATCTCACAGGAAGAACACAAAACAATCTGTGCAGAAGGCCCACTGATCTCACAACACTATTCCATAGAACAGACTTCGATGTGTATTCTGTGCTCGCTTCTTGAGACTGACTGCACTTACTACAAGATACCATTTTTCAGTACAGCTTGAGCAAGCAAGTCTTTGAAAATTGTTGTTCGCATCTTCATGTACAAATATTTTTGCCTCAAGTGAACTTTCGTTTCTCATAAATCTTCCGCACGCAAAGATTATATAAAATCCCACTCGGTTTATTAATCTCTCCCAGCACGATTTTTTATCAGCCTGCCTTCATTATAGTGAGTTACCTGAATTCTTAACCGCTCGCCGACAAAGAAAAGTTAATTTTCGCATTCAACAGTGCAGAAAGTTTTCCTCATCATGATATATATAATTAATATAAATCAACTTTTTTGCCATCCATAGCAACTAACAAAATATAAACTAGCTAAGCCATCATCCATCAAAAGTTCTTAGTACTAAAGTATGAAAAATCACTAGAATAAAAACGTAGCTACGAGCTACAAAATTATTAATTTTATTTAACAAAAACACAGAACTCAGAAACGGAAGAGCCTACAAATAAATGAAAGTAGAGAAAAAATGCCCCCCCCCAAACTCAGCTCTGTAAACCTCTGCCGCACTCGCAAATCACTTCAGTATCGGGCATTTCCACCGCCAGCTCCTTGGACAGAGCCAGCAGCTCCTCCGGCGTCAGCGACACCAGCCTCGTCAACCGGAGCAGCCGCAGCTGTCGCAGACAGGCCAGAGCTTGCAATCTGTCCGGCGTTAGAAAATTAACGCCGCACAGGTGCAACTCCCGGAGGCTGTCGGGAGCCGCAGCTAGATATCTCACCAGCTGCTTACCGCCGAGATCAACGCCGCAGCCGATCAAGCTCAACGATCGAAGGCTTCTCAGATGTGGTAGGTTTGAAAACCAGGTGAAGCTGAGGCTACTTCGCTCGATATAGGCGGAGGTCAGACAGAGCTGGTTCAACTCTACAGCCTTGGAGTTGTACAGCGCCTCGAGCTGGTAGCGGCTGACAATCGGGTAGGGCAGCGGCGAGTTGTCGAATTCCAGACGGCAGTCGATAACCCTGCCGGATTCGTCTTCGAGCACGTCCCAGGCGAACTGGATGTCGGGGCCGCTGCTGCGCTGCCACGCGTCAAACAAGCTGGAATTAGACGGCGAGTCCGATGGGAACAGCAGGGAGCCGAGGATTCGTCGCCAGCCGCTATCTGGACCGGACGCAACCGGGGCGGTTGACGATATCAACCGTCGGCAACAACGGGGAGCGAAGGCCGAGGCGGCGGCAGTAGCCAGCCTGGCTGGTTTGAACCGGTTGATTAGATGAGCTGGCTGGAGGTTGATGATGATGAATTGCTAGATTTAAGCATATATATAAAGATGCCGGCCCCTAGCAACAACCTGAGGATCTGAGAGGGTAGCGGCCCTAGCAACAACCTGAGGATCTGAGAGGGTAGCGGCCCTAGCAACAACCTGAGGATCTGAGAGGGTAGCGGCCCTAGCAACAACCAGAGGATCTGGGAGGCTGGCTGCCTCTAGCAACAACCTGAGGATCTAAAAGGGTAGCGGCCCTAGCAACAACCTGAGGATCTAAAAGGGTAGCGGCCCTAGCAACAACCTGAGGATCTAAAAGGGTAGCGGCCCTAGCAACAACCTGAGGATCTAAGAGGGTAGCGGCCCTAGCAACAACCTGAGGATCTAAAAGGGTAGCGGCCCTAGCAACAACCTGAGGATCTAAAAGGGTAGCGGCCCTAGCAACAACCTGAGGATCTGGGAGGCTAGGAGTTGGTCTCTTACGAGGGGTGATCAAAAAGTTCTGCAACCTTTTGACCTTGCGTCAAGATTACTGGACTGATCACACTTAAAATTGACGCACAGTAAGAAAAATTTGTATTTTATATCACTCTCGATTTTCAAGTCATTTCATCAATCCATTTCAACTTGGCTGACAGTTTACCATAAGCAGTTTTTAGCTTGTGCGTTAAACTGTGAAAGTCAGCTTTTGCTTCATAGTATTTTTTTCCGTGCAGCATGGCAAAATATCTTCTGACATGCACATAAATTTTACCACTGTTTCTACAAATTCCGCCTTGTCATTTCACACCATCGCCAGGCTCGTGTGTCATTTGGTTGATGCACAGTTGAGTTTTAATGGCAAGTGAACGTCTGGTCAAACCTTGACATCCGTGACCGAGACATCCATTCACAATAATTCTCACATACTTCAACCTTCAGGGAGATATGGCGGTGGAAAATCTTCCTTAGCAAGTTACTGAGGAATTTTAAATGCTTAAGTGAAGTTTCTTGCCTATGCTTTCGTAGGGGAGGCATGAAAGGGGATAAAACCGGCGCGGTGACAACAGATGCGTCGAATGCTGCTCCTCACACAGCGAGGAACACCGGATTACTTATGGAGGAAAAAAGGGTTCAGCTGGTTCTACATCCACCTTACTGGCTTACATTGACCCATATGACTCTACTGTATTCTCAAAACTGAAAGCTGCTACTCATGGAGGACCTTTTTTAGAGCGCTCAAGAACTGAGATAAGTGCTCAAATCAGAGTTGCAGACACTGCTTGCAATCAATTAACTTAGCTACTTCCAGATGTGTCAAAAGCGACGGAAGCGGTGCATAGAAGCTGATGAGAGATAGCTTGAGGGAATGTAATGCTGATTGTGTGCACAAAATTTCTTCGAGTCACATTATTAACTCACTTGCAGAACTTTTTGATCACCCCTCGTACAGAGTTAGATGGGGGCATTAAAAATGTATAATAGTTGAATAAACGAGAATACACAGGCCTCATTCATATACAACAAATCGCTGAATAAACAAGTAAAAAAAGATTGCAACTTTATATTTGTGGCAATAATTTTGCTGACCAAACCCTGCAAAAAAATATTAAGAAAACAGAGACCCACAAAACTTATTTATTGTTTTTTATAGCGTTCAATAAGCAGCTAATTATTAGTGATTAAAAAACGGTGCTACTATTAGTAGAGTAAGAAGTAAGAGAACACAAGGATTACAGATTGAAAAAAACAGAGCAAAACAACAGTGACACGCCTAGAGTATGAAGTGATAATTAGGTATTAAACTGTCAATATTTAGTCATTAATGAAATAAACAGCCAGATAATAATAAAAACACCGCTGCAGTGTCAAGAGTTCAGCGATAAAAATCGAAACAAAGCTATCAAAGTGCGCCGATTCGCGAAGAAAACTTCAGTCCCTCCGATGGCGCTCTTTAGCGCGACTCGCCGCTGCTGCCGCTGCGAGATCTGAATAGAAAAGCATTATTCGATACATATCGGCAGACTACTCGAAATTATCATGTTATTTGTCTTTGATTCCATAAAAAAAACAATAACAAAATAAAGTCGTAACATATCGGAAACTTGAATAAAATCTTTAATTCTATTTTAAACTATCGATACATATCGGTAGACTACTTAAAATTTTCATGTTATTTGTCTTTGATCCTATAAGAAAACACGATAACAAAATAAAGTCGCAACATATCGGAAACTTGAATAAAATCTTCAATTCTATTTTAAACTATCGATACATATCGGTAGACTAATTGAAAATTTCATGTTATTTGTCTTTGATTCTATAAGAAAAAGCAATAACAAAAATAACAAAATAAAGTCGCAACATATTGGAAACTTCAATAAAATCTTTAATTCTATTTTAAACTATCGATACATATCGGTAGACAGTTTCAATAATATTTACCTGCGCCTACGAGGTGGCGGCGAGCGACTGCGGCTGCGATCCGAATAGGAGGGGCTCCGCCTAGGGTTTATTAAGATATGAAAAATAAATAGTTATCTTTTGCACTTTTAATACTAAATAAATACTAAAAATTGCATGCCGTAACATCTGAAACGGTTTATACCAGCAGAAACTGCCATGCCCAGGTTGTCCTGTTGCAACCGGAGGAACAGCAGGTGCTGCTTATTTGACGCGATGGATTTAGGTCACCAGCAGGGATTCAAAAAGGGCGTATCTTTATATCTCTACCCGAAGACGATATCTGTAACTGAATACCTTGTGCATTGACACTAATACATACTTAATCCTTCTACAGGGACACTAATCCTTCCTTAATCCTTTTGCAGGGACACTAATACATGCTTAATCCTTCTGCAGGGACACTAATCCATCCTTAATCCACTGCAGTGACACTAATCCATACTTAATCCTTCTGCAGGGACACTAATCCTTCATTAATCCTTCTACAGGGACACTAATCCTTCCTTAATTCTCCTGCAGGGACACTAATCCTTCCATAATCCTTCTTCAGGGACACTAATCCTTCCATAATCCTTCTGCAGAAACACTAATCTATGCTTAATCCTTCTGCAGGGACACTAATCCTTCCATAATCCTTCTTCAGGGACACTAATCCTTCCTTAATTCTTTTACAGAAACAGAAACTCTGCTTAATCATTTGATGGAAAATATGTCTCTAATCATTCGTTAATCCCTCTAACACCTAATTTGAATGAGATGCCTCACTCACAGTCACGCAACGTACATAACGTCATGACATACGCAAAAAATCCTAAATCCAGAGCACAATAATATATAGGCGCATAAAAATGAACGTATTGTACCGATAGCTGACCAAGCGAAGAGCATTTCTCTTTCAGTTCAAAAACTGCTTTTTTTTAACGAGCTGCTCTGGGCAGTTGAAGGAGGTGGTCGTCAGTCTTAGCTGAACGAACTTGGCTGCCGCGGTGAGCAGTTAGCTAGCACAAGTTGATAAGTTGTTCAACTAACGGCTGCTGAAGAATTAGAAGAGTACGCTTGTGCGCTGATGCGGGAAGACGGGGAGATAACCCGGTGCGCAGAGATGCGACTGTCTGTCTGTCTGTCTGCTGCTTCTGCAGTTTTGTTGATGACGTCATCACGCAGACGAGCTATGATGCGTTGCGCTTTAATGCCTAAACCGTTACTAACAGCTATACTCTCCTTCTAAATAAATGTGCATTGTATAATAATGTCTACGCTACATATCGGTAGCCTTAAATAAGCTTCTTATCTTAAATTTAAAATTCTAATAAATTCAAACGAAAAATTATTAATTTAGGTAGCTAAGCTATCAATAGTACTCTTCTAATTGCCTATAATTTTCCTAAAAACTGCACCCCCTCTTCACCCCGCGGCTGAGAAGTAGTACTACTAGTAGTAGTAGATGTAGATAGGTAGATAGTTGCTGCACTAAACGTAGAAGATCGTAATGATGTCGGGGTGCTGGTGTCGGGAGAGCGTGACTTAATCACACCTGGAATATTTTTTTGTTATAAATAAGCAAATTATACCGATTAAATTCGTTAGCACTGTGGTAGTGCCGACCAATTTAATAAGACAGACTTACTTGACCAAGCAATAATAAATAAGTGCAACTTAAACAGCGCGAGGGGAAAATTACCTTCCCCTGCCGCTAGAGTAATTAATTTGAAACATATTGCTCAATGCTTGAAATTCTTTTTCGTACGTATCTAATGCAATTACGTAACGGATCCATATGATTACGTAACTGTTCAGAATAATTACGTAACTGTTCAGAATGATTAAGTAACTGTTCAGAATGATTACGTAACTTTTCAAAATGATTACGTAACTGATCGAGCTAATTAGATGAAAATTGCTTCGTTATTGCAAAACATGTCGTTAGATTTATTACAAACTTTTCTTAGAACAAACCTAATAAATAAATATCACTGTCTCCTTAAAAGCAGGTATTACTATTTTTGCACAGAGGGATTTAGATTGTGTACTTATAGTTTCTAGAATAGGATTCCTATATTATTATTTGAGACTTGCTCGGATGGGATTATTAAATTACTAACTGGGAATTCATGACGTGGTAGACAAGGATTACCAGCTTGTTAAAGGAGATCCCAAATAGCAATTATATCTTTAAGTTTGGATATTTAACCGACTTACCTTCCCCTCCTGTCGCGACCGTTGCTCCTGCTCCTGCTGCGGCTGCGACTGCGGCTTCGGCCGCGCCCGCCACCGCCGCCGCCGCCTCCTCGCTTCTTTGGACAATTGTAGGCGTAGTGGCCCTTCTCGCCGCAGTCGAAGCACCGATCGTTGGGATCAAAGCCGCGCCGTGGGCCGCCGCGTCCGCCGCCGCCGCCGCCGCCGCCGCCGCCAAAGCCTTTCGGCCTGGACCGACCGTTTGACATCTCAACTCGGGCTCGAACCCCGCAAATCGTGGCGCCGTCCAGATCGCGGACGGCGTCCTCAGCGTCCCGCGGGTCGTCCATTTCGACGAAAGCGAAGCCGGGCGGATTGCGAGCGATCCAAACCTGGCGAACTTTGCCAAACGATTTGAAAGCGCGTTCGAGTTCGCTCTCGCTGGCGTCGCGTGGCAACTCGCCAACGTAGATTTTGCAGTCCAAACGCATTCCGGACATGGCTTTATCACTGGCTTGCGGCTGCAATTTATTGTTGAGCGTGTGTGAAGGGGTTTGACACATTAGGGGGTGATCCATAGACAGTATAGGTGGTTTATAGACTGTGAAGGTGGATCATAAACTCTATAACTGCGTCATGGACACTAGAGGTGGGTCATAGACACTAGAGGTGGGTCACAGGCACTATATGTGGGTCATAAACAATAGAGGTGGGTCATGGACACTATTGGTGGGTCATATACACTATTGGTGGGTCATAGACACTAGAGGTGGGTCATGGACACTAGAGGTGGGTCATGGACACTATAGGTGGGTCATAGAAAGCATTGGTGGGTCATAGACACTATAGGTGGGTCATAGACACTATTGGTGGGTCATAGACACTATATAAAAGTCATAGACTCTATTGGTGGGTCATAGACACTATTGGTGGGTCATAGACACTATTGGTGGGTCATTGACACTAGAGGTGGGTCATGGACACTATTGCTGGGTCATATACACTATTAGTGGGTCATAGACACTATAGGTGGGTCATAGAAACCATTGGTGGGTCATAGACACTATATGTAAGTCATAGACTCTATTGGTGGGTCATAGACACTATTGGTGGGTCATAGACACTAGAGGTGGGTCATAGACACTAGAGGTGGGTCATAGACACTAGAGGTGGGTCATGGACACTATTGGTGGGTCATAGCCACTAGAGGTGGGTCATAGACACTATAGGTGGGTCATAGACACAGAAAATCAGTCATATGTAGCAGAGATTTATTAAAATGTATGGAAGAATTTCTATCTAATTAAGCAATTCTTACAAGCCAAGAGATAAAAAAAAATAATTTGAAAACAATGACGTAGACTAAATTCCTGACAAAAACTGGCATGCATTAGGAGCCTTAAATCACGCGCAAATGCTGCAACAGACTTGACGCACTATAGTAGCTATTATCATATAATTCGAAAAGCTAAAAGCAAACAATCTGAAACAAGTACGATTTAAAAATAACAATACAGCACGTGTTTAGAAGCAGAATTGAGACAAAAATGCACACAGTATCAACCTTAAAACCTGAAGCTAAATTTAATTAACAAAAAAATCAGTTGACAGCAAGAAACTTAGAGTTGTCAATCTCATTAGCTAGTTGATCAACCGTCACAGACCACTGGTTAGAATTTGTCCATGGACAATTATAAGCGAAATGACCGCGACCGCCGCAACTATAGCAAGCGTTAGTGGAATAAAATTTCAAATTTTCTAGTTCAACTTGCACTTGCACGCCGCATAGTGGCGTACCGTGAAGCTGATTGACAGCTTCAATAGCGTCTAATTGATCAGCCATCTCAACTAGCACAGACAAAGTTGAAAGATGATTTGCCGGCGACCATATCGACAAAACCCGACCGAATTTAGCGACTGCCAGTTGTAAATCAACTAGTCGAGCGTTTGACGGCAGGCCGCTGATGCGAATCACCCGGCCACTGGCATTATTGCAATCAATACTACTCGTATTAGTAGTATTTGCAGTTTTACTAATACTTCTAGCTGGCATAATGTAGAGAGAAATAAAGCCTGAAAATATAAAGAACATTTCGAATTAATAAATGGAAAATTATTGGGAAAATTAGCAAAAAGGCGATCAAAGGAGAAGGGCATCTTTAGGATTTTCTTTTTAGCATTTTCTCTATTTTTCGATCTTCATTTTAAATATATCTCTGATTAAAATATCCCTATCTAATATCCCACGTGTCTCTTTCGTATCTTGTATCCCTCTCTAAGATCCCATGTTTCTCTTTCGTTTCTCATACCCCTCTATAAGATCCCACGTGTCTCTTTCGTTTCTCATATCCCTTTCTAAGATCCCACGTCTCTTTCGTTTCTCACATCCCCTTTTAAGATCCCACGTCTCTTTCGTTTCTCATATCCCCTTTTAAAATCCCACGTTTCTCTTTCGTTTCTCATATCCCTTTCTAAGATCCCACGTTTCTCTTTCGTTTCTCATATCCCCTTTTAAGATCCCACGTTTCTCTTTCGTTTCTCATATCCCTTTCTAAGATCCCACGTTTCTCTTTCGTTTCTCATATCCCTTTCTAAGATCCCACGTCTCTTTCGTTTCTCATATCCCCTTTTAAGATCCCACGTTTCTGTTTCGTTTCTCATATCCCTTTCTAAGATCCTACGTCTCTTTCGTATCTTGTATCCCTCTCTAAGATCCCATGTTTCTCTTTCGTTTCTCATATCCCTTTCTAAGATCCCACGTCTCTTTCGTTTCTCATATCCCTTTCTAAGATCCCACGTCTCTTTCGTTTCTCACATCCCCTTTTAAGATCCCACGGGTCTCTTTCCTATCTTATATCACACTCTAACACTCTAAGATTCTACGTGTCTCTTTCGTATCTCATATCCCTTGCTAATATCTCATATCACTTTTTCATGTCTAATGTATCTCTTATATTTTCCATCTCTCTCTTATGCTTTAAATCTATGTCAAACTTAAATCTCTAGGTGACCTAATTTTTCTCCTCTTTCGTGGCTTTCTAAGAAATGAAGACATTAAAAATTACTGACAAAGCAGAGGAGACTAATGTAACCAACAAAAACTGAAAAAAAAGATCAGAATCAATTTTATTTTACTGTACACAAAAGTAATACAAACATCATCCCGCAATCATTCAGCCAGCCTTATCATCTTCCCCATCCTTGCCGGAGTCGAACTCCAGCCTGCACTGAGGATGCAGCAGCGAGACCAACTGTTTCTCAACCTCCTTCCAATCGGTTTGTTCAAAGCCGCCAAGCCGACCCAGACGGAGATGTCGAAGACTTTCAATGCGGCCAATTTCTAATACGCCTCTAGGCGAAATCAACGGACACTGAACCACAGCTAGCCACTCCAGTTGATGTTGAAAATGATCTGCCAGATAGGTTAAGGACGAGTCGTCTAGATAAGGACAGTTCGTTAATGCGATAGATTTCAGTTTGGTTAGGCCGAGTAGGTGAGGAAACCCGGCTGTACTGAGAGAGGCCGTGTCGGCCACAATACCGCTAATCCGCTGATCCAGCGGCAAACCCGCCAAATTGTTATAATCGGTAGTTGAGCCGCGCTCGTCTGCCCACACAACTGAGGCACCGTTGCGCAATAGCCATTCGGCGCAAGCTCGATCCGGGCCGACCTGCAGGTTGGAGAAGGAGGGGAGGCGTTTGCACTTTTTGAAACTGTTTGTTCTAGGGGTCACGAACTTCCCAGATCCTCGGATTGTTGCTAGGGGCCACCAACTTCCCAGATCATCAGGTTGCTAGAGGCCACAATACCTTCACACATCTTCCAGAATTAGGGTGCTAGGGGCTGCAACCTTCCTCAAGGTGCTAGGTTGCTAGGAGATGCAATCCTTACAGACTCCCAGGTTGCTAGATGAAATCCCTACAGATCCTCAGGTTGCTCGATGAAATAAATCCCTAAAGACTCTCAGGTGCTAGATGAAATCCCTACAGATCCTCAGGTTGCTATATGAAATCCCTACAGATCCTCAGGTTGCTCGATGAAATAAATCCCTAAAGACTCTCAGGTGCTAGATGAAATCCCTACAGATCCTCAGGTTGCTAGATGAAATCCCTACAGATCCTCAGGTTGCTCGATGAAATCCCTACAGAACCTCAGGTTGCTAGATGAAATCCCTACAGAACCTCAGGTTGCTAGATGAAATCCCTACAGAACCTCAGGTTGCTAGATAAAATCCCTACAGATCCTCAGGTGCTAGATGAAATCCCTACAGATCCTCAGGTTGCTCGATGAAATCCCTACAGATCCTCAGGTGGCTCGATGAAATCCCTACAGATCCTCAGGTTGCTAGATGAAATCCCTACAGAACCTCAGGTTGCTAGATGAAATCCCTACAGATCCTCAGGTGCTAGATGAAATCCCTATAGAACCTCAGGTTGCTAGATGAAATCCCTACAGATCCTCAGGTGCTAGATGAAATCCCTACAGATCCTCGGGTTGCTAGGAAATGAAATCCCTACAGATCCTCAGGTTGCTGAAATGAAATCCCTACAGATCCTCAGGTTGCTGAAATGAAATCCTTACAGATCCTCAGGTTGCTGAAATGAAATCCCTACAGATCCTCAGGTGCTAGATGAAATCCTTAAAGATCCTCAGGTTGCTAGGAAATTAAATCCCTACAGATTCTCAGGTTGCTAGATGAAATCCCTACAGATTGTCGAGATGTTGCAAGGAGATGAAACCCTACAGATCCTCGGGTTGCTAGGAAATGAAATCCCTACAGATCCTCAGGTTGCTGAAATGAAATCCCTACAGATCCTCAGGTGCTAGATGAAATCCCTACAGATCCTCGGGTTGCTAGGAAATGAAATCCCTACAGATCCTCAGGTTGCTAGGGGCGGCAAGCCTCCCAGATCCCCGGTTGCTAGGAACCACCAATCTCCCAGATCATTAGCGTACGAGCCAGCAAGAGGTCGCACAAGAACAACTCCCTACTGCGCACCGCCCAATTCATACCGAGAAGCAACAAACCCAAAAGCAACAACTTCCTCACCTGTTTAATCCGATCCCGATCAACTTTATTCCAAACGTTAACCAGCCAAGCGAAATAGCCGCGCCGAATTTGCGCAGGCGTTGAGGAAGCCGCAGCGGCCGCTGTTGCCTTAGCAACCGGGCGGAGCAGAGGCCAACTTTTCGTACTACAGAGTAGCTGCAATTAATTTTCAACAAATCGAGAATATTTTTTAACTATAAACTTATTATTTAATCCTAGCAATATTAGAAAATCTATTGAAAAAATATAATTAAAATGAAATCAAGCATCAACATAAAATTGAGACAATAAATCATTAGAAACGATTTAATTTTAATAACGAACTAGACAATGTAGGATTATGGGCAGTTAAAAATGCTAATAATCAAGTTCCATTGGAGACTGTCTGCAGCCTCACTCGTCACTTCTCCATCAGGTATTCGCAATATAATTTAGCCTGTTCGATAGTTTGAAAACTCGGCTGAAACGGTACGCAAACAATTTTATGAAATCCTTCGGCTAGGCTTGGCTCCGCATATTTGGCTCGCATTTGATTGAAGACCATTTCTCCTACTGGATCGCGACGCTTCTTGTTGGGATCTGTTGCTCCAGCTGCTGCCGCTGCTGCTTCGTATTCTTCTTCTTCTTCAAGGATTCGACGGTAGCGCTCGTTGTGCAGGCAGTGGGCCAGGGTGCAGCGCATGGTCAGACAGACAATACGGCATTTGCAACGTCGGGCGCACTCAACGTAGCGCTGTCGGCTGTCTGCGTCTACGTTGGTGCTGTCCACCTGATTGAAGTGGGATGTATTTCCCTTGTAGTTATTATTACACGATCTGAATGCCTTAATGTAAGTACATACCGGTAAGATAACCCTCTCCTACATCTTTATGTTGAGAGATCACCCTATTTAAGATCCTCATGTTAAGAGGCCAATATCTCCCTGATCCTCATGTTAAGAGGCCAATATCTCCCTGATCCTCATGTTGGGAGGCCAATATCTCCCTGATCCTCATGTTGGGAGGTCGATATCTCCATGATCCTCATGTTGGGAGGCCAATATCTCCCTGATCCTCATGTTGGGAGGCCGATATCTCCTTGATCCTCATGTTGGGAGGCCAATATCTCCCTGATCCTCATGTTGGGAGGTCGATATCTCCATGATCCTCATGTTGGGAGGCCAATATCTCCCTGATCCTCATGTTGGGAGGCCAATATCTCCATGATCCTCATGTTGGGAGGCCAATATCTCCCTGATCCTCATGTTGGGAGGCCAATATCTCCATGATCCTCATGTTGGGAGGCCAATATCTCCATGATCCTCATGTTGGGAGGCCAATATCTCCCTGATCCTCATGTTGGGAGGCCAATATCTCCCTGATCCTCATGTTGGGAGGCCAATATCTCCCTGATCCTCATGTTGGGAGGCCAATATCTCCCTGATCCTCATGTTGGGAGGCCAATATCTCCCTGATCCTCATGTTGGGAGGTCGATATCTACCTGATCCTCACTTTGGGAAGCCAATATCTCCCTGATCCTCATGATGGGAGGTCGATATCTCCCTGATCCTCATGATGGGAGGCCAATATCTCCCTGATCCTCAAGATGGGAGGCCAATATCTCCCTGATCCTCAAGATGGGAGGCCAATATCTCCCTGATCCTCATGATGGGAGGTCGATATCTCCCTGATCCTCATGATGGGAGGTCGATATCTCCCTGATCCTCATGTTGGGAGGTCGATATCTCCCTGATCCTCATGTTGGGAGGTCGATATCTCCCTGATCCTCATATTGGGAGGTCGATATCTCCCTGATCCTCAAGATGGGAGGTCGATATCTACCTGATCCTCACTTTGGGAAGCCAATATCTCCCTGATCCTCATGATGGGAGGTCGATATCTCCCTGATCCTCAAGATGGGAGGCCAATATCTCCCTGATCCTCAAGATGGGAGGTCGATATCTCCCTGATCCTCATGATGGGAGGTCGATATCTCCCTGATCCTCATGTTGGGAGGCCAATATCTCCCTGATCCTCATATTGGGAGGTCGATATCTACCTGATCCTCAAGATGGGAGGCCAATATCTCCCTGATCCTCAAGATGGGAGGCCAATATCTCCCTGATCCTCAAGATGGGAGGTCGATATCTACCTGATCCTCACTTTGGGAAGCCAATATCTCCCTGATCCTCATGATGGGAGGTCGATATCTCCCTGATCCTCATGATGGGAGGCCAATATCTCCCTGATCCTCATGATGGGAGGCCAATATCTCCATGATCCTCATGTTGGGAGGCCAATATCTCCCTGATCCTCATGTTAAGAGGCCAATATCTCCCTGATCCTCATGTTGGGAGGCCAATATCTCCCTGATCCTCATGTTGGGAGGCCAATATCTCCCTGATCCTCATGTTGGGAGGCCAATATCTCCATGATCCTCATGTTGGGAGGCCAATATCTCCCTGATCCTCATGTTGGGAGGCCAATATCTCCCTGATCCTCATGATGAGAGGTCAATATCTCCCTGATCCTCACTTTGGGAAGCCACTATCTCCCTGATCCTCATGTTGGGAGGCCAATATCTCCCTGATCCTCATGTTGGGAGGTCAATATCTCCCTGATCCTCATGTTGGGAGGCCAATATCTCCATGATCCTCATGTTGGGAGGCCAATATCTCCCTGATCCTCATGTTGGGAGGCCAATATCTCCCTGATCCTCATGATGAGAGGTCAATATCTCCCTGATCCTCACTTTGGGAAGCCACTATCTCCCTGATCCTCATGTTGGGAGGCCAATATCTCCCTGATCCTCATGTTGGGAGGCCAATATCTCCATGATCCTCATGTTGGGAGGCCAATATCTCCCTGATCCTCATGTTGGGAGGCCAATATCTCCCTGATCCTCATGTTGGGATGACACCATCTCTAAGAACTCTCAAATAGAGATTAAACTCCACATGGCTATTGCCCTCTTATTATTAAAAAAATTGTACTATTAAATTAAAATAAAAAAATTATTAAAAATGCACCATTAAAAATACACCGAGCCTCAGACAAGTGAATGGTGGTAAATGCAAGTCATCATTGCAGCATCAAGAGTAGCAATTAGGTCATCATAGGCTCAGAAAAGACTTCCTCACGATTATGGGAAGTCATTTAACCCCTAGATCCTCATTACAGAGGATTTTTAAGTAAAACCAATTCCAGGTTTTAAGGGATTTAGGGGAAATCCACTTATTCTAGACTCTTATCCGTTGGGGATTCAGACTATCCCACATCCTGTTGTGATTGTGAAATTCCTAAATTATTGAATGAAAGTAAAAAACCAACAAATGTCACTGTAGAATCTCACCAGCACAACGGAGTCGCCGCCAGCTCTGAGAGCGGTCTCAGCCGATTGCACACATCGCTGCCAGGTGCCCAACAGATCCCTATTAACAGTGCTGACTAGACAAGGCTTCCTCCCACTGTCACTTGATTGATTGCGTAACAGTTCAGTTAGGCGACGGCATAAAGTGGATTTTCCACTGGCGGGATAGCCTACTAATAGTACTAGAAGCGGCCGAGTCTCCGATTCAAATAGCTGACGCAATTCCTCCGTTAGCCATTGGTTGTTATTGACAATGGCGTTGCTAGGATCGAACAGAGCGGTGGGATTAAACTCGGGCATGCGGCCCGCATATCCCTTTCTAAGATCCCACGTCTCTTTCGTTTCTCACATCCCTTTCTAAGATCCCACGTCTCTTTCGTTTCTCACATCCCTTTCAAAGATCCCACGTCTCTTTCGTTTCTCATATCCCTTTCTAAGATCCCACGTCTCTTTCGTTTCTCATATCCCTTTCTAAGATCCCACGTTTCTCTTTCGTTTCTCATATCCCTTTCTTAGATCCCACGGGTCTCTTTCCTATCTTATATCACACTCTAACACTCTAAGATTCTACGTGTCTCTTTCGTATCTCATATCCCTTGCTAATATCTCATATCACTTTTTCATGTCTAATGTATCTCATATTTTAAATCAATATGTCAAACTTAAATCTCTAGGCGACCTAATTTTTCTTCTCTTTCGTGGCTTTCTAATAAATGAAGACATTAAAAATTACTGAAAGCAGGAGACAAATGTAACCAACAAAAATTGAAATAAAAAGATCAGAATCAATTTTATTTTACTGTACACAAAAGTAATACAAACATCATCCCGCAATCATTCAGCCAGCATTATCATCTTCCCCATCCTTGCCGGAGTCGAACTTCAGCCTGCACTGGGGATGCAGCAGCGAGACCAACTGTTTCTCAACCTCCTTCCAATCGGTTTGTTCAAAGCCGCCAAGCCGACCCAGGCGGAGATGTCGAAGACTTTCAATGCGGCCAATTTCCAACACGCCTCTAGGCGAAATCAACGGACACTGAACCACAGCTAGCCACTCCAGTTGATGTTGAAAATGATCTGCCAGATAGGTTAAGGACGAGTCGTCTAGATAAGGACAGTTCGTTAATTCGATAGATTTCAGTTTGGTTAGGCCGAGTAGGTGAGGAAATCCGGCTGTACTGAGAGAGGCCGTGTCGGCCACAATACCGCTAATCCGCTGATCCAGCGGCAAACCCGCCAAATTGTTATAATCGGTAGTTGAGCCGCGCTCGTCTGCCCACACAACTGAGGCACCGTTGCGCAATAGCCATTCGGCGCAAGCTCGATCCGGGCCGACCTGCAGGTTGGAGAAGGAGGGGAGGCGTTTGCACTTTTTGAAACTGTTTGTTCTAGGGGTCACAAACTTCCCAGATCCTCGGATTGTTGCTAGGGGCCACCAACTTCCCAGATCATCAGGTTGCTAGAGGCCACAATACCTTCACACATCTTCCAGAATTAGGGTGCTAGGGGCTGCAACCTTCCTCAAGGTGCTAGGTGCTGTAAGATGCAATCCTTAAAGACTCCCAGGTTGCTAGATGAAATCCCTACAGATCCTCAGGTTGCTAGATGAAATCCCTACAGATCCTCAGGTTGCTCGATGAAATAAATCCCTAAAGACTCTCAGGTGCTAGATGAAATCCCTACAGATCCTCAGGTTGCTAGATGAAATCCCTACAGATCCTCAGGTTGCTCGATGAAATCCCTACAGAACCTCAGGTTGCTAGATGAAATCCCTACAGAACCTCAGGTTGCTAGATGAAATCCCTACAGATCCTCAGGTTGCTAGATGAAATCCCTACAGATCCTCAGGTGCTAGATGAAATCCCTACAGATCCTCAGGTTGCTAGATGAAATCCCTACAGAACCTCAGGTTGCTAGATGAAATCCCTACAGATCCTCAGGTTGCTAGATGAAATCCCTACAGAACCTCAGGTTGCTAGATGAAATCCCTACAGAACCTCAGGTTGCTAGATGAAATCCCTACAGATCCTCAGGTTGCTAGATGAAATCCCTACAGATCCTCAGGTTGCTAGATAAAATCCCTACAGATTATCAGGATGTTGCTAGGAGATGAAACCCTACAGAACCTCAGGTTGCTAGATGAAATCCCTACAGATCCTCAGGTTGCTAGATGAAATCCCTACAGATCCTCAGGTTGCTAGATGAAATCCCTACAGAACCTCAGGTTGCTAGATGAAATCCCTACAGAACCTCAGGTTGCTAGATGAAATCCCTACAGATCCTCAGGTTGCTGGATAAAATCCCTACAGATTATCAGGATGTTGCTAGGAGATGAAACCCTACAGATCCTCAGGTTGCTAGGAAATGAAATCCCTACAGATCTTCAGGTTGCTAGGGGATGAAATCCTTACAGATCCTCACGTTGATAGGGGCGGCAAGCCTCCCATAGCCCAGGAAACACCAATCTCCCAGATCCTAAGCGTACGAGCCAGCAAGGGGTCGCACAAGAACAACTCCCTACTGCGCACCGCCCAATTCATACCGAGAAGCAACAAACCCAAAAGCAGCAACTCCCTCACCTGTTTAATCCGATCACGATCAACTTTATTCCAAACGTTAACCAGCCAAGCGAAATAGCCGCGCCGAATTTGCGCAGGCGTTGAGGAAGCCGCAGCGGCCGCTGTTGCCTTAGCAACCGGGCGGAGCAGAGGCCAACTTTTCGTACTACAGAGTAGCTGCAATTAATTTTCAACAAATCGAGAATATTTTTTAACTATAAACTTATTATTTAATCCTAGCAATATTAGAAAATCTATTGAAAAAATATAATTAAAATGAAATCAAGCATCAACATAAAATTGAGACAATAAATCATTAGAAACGATTTAATTTTAATAACGAACTAGACAATGTAGGATTATGGGCAGTTAAAAATGCTAATAATCAAGTTCCATTGGAGACTGTCTGCAGCCTCACTCGTCACTTCTCCATCAGGTATTCGCAATATAATTTAGCCTGTTCGATAGTTTGAAAACTCGGCTGAAACGGTACGCAAACAATTTTATGAAATCCTTCGGCTAGGCTTGGCTCCGCATATTTGGCTCGCATTTGATTGAAGACCATTTCTCCTACTGGATCGCGACGCTTCTTGTTGGGATCTGTTGCTCCAGCTGCTGCCGCTGCTGCTTCGTATTCTTCTTCTTCTTCAAGGATTCGACGGTAGCGCTCGTTGTGCAGGCAGTGGGCCAGGGTGCAGCGCATGGTCAGACAGACAATACGGCATTTGCAACGTCGGGCGCACTCAACGTAGCGCTGTCGGCTGTCTGCGTCTACGTTGGTGCTGTCCACCTGATTGAAGTGGGATGTATTTCCCTTTTAGTTATTATTACACGATCTGAATGCCTTAATGTAAGTACATACCGGTAAGATAACCCTCTCCTACATCTTTATGTTGAGAGATCACCCTATTTAAGATCCTCATGTTGGGAGGCCAATATCTCCATGATCCTCATGTTAAGAGGCCAATATCTCCCTGATCCTCATGTTGGGAGGCCAATATCTCCATGATCCTCATGTTGGGAGGTCGATATCTCCATGATCCTCATGTTGGGAGGCCAATATCTCCCTGATCCTCATGTTGGGAGGCCAATATCTCCCTGATCCTCGTGTTGGGAGGCCGATATCTCCCTGATCCTCATGCTGGGAGGCCAATATCTCCATGATCCTCATGTTGGGAGGCCAATATCTCCATGATCCTCATGCTGGGAGGCCAATATCTCCATGATCCTCATGTTGGGAGGCCAATATCTCCCTGATCCTCATGCTGGGAGGCCAATATCTCCCTGATCCTCATGTTGGGAGGCCAATATCTCCCTGATCCTCATGTTGGGAGGCCAATATCTCCCTGATCCTCATGATGGGAGGCCAATATCTCCCTGATCCTCATGATGGGAGGTCGATATCTCCCTGATCCTCATGATGGGAGGTCGATATCTCCCTGATCCTCATGTTAAGAGGCCAATATCTCCATGATCCTCATGTTGGGAGGCCAATATCTCCCTGATCCTCATGTTGGGAGGCCAATATCTCCCTGATCCTCATGATGAGAGGTCAATATCTCCCTGATCCTCACTTTGGGAAGCCACTATCTCCCTGATCCTCATGTTGGGAAGCTAATATCTCCTTGATCCTCATATTGGGAAGCCAATATCTCCCTGATCCTCATGATGAGAGGTCAATATCTCCCTGATCCTCACTTTGGGAAGCCACTATCTCCCTGATCCTCATGTTGGGAAGCTAATATCTCCTTGATCCTCATATTGGGAAGCCAATATCTCCCTGATCCTCATGATGAGAGGTCAATATCTCCCTGATTCTTATGCTGGGAAGCCAATATCTCCCAGATCCGCAAGTTGGGATGACACCATCTCTAAGAACTCTCAAATAGAGATTAAACTCCACATGGCTATTGCCCTCTTATTATTAAAAAAATTGTACTATTAAATTAAAATAAAAAAATTATTAAAAATGCACCATTAAAAATACACCGAGCCTCAGACAAGTGAATGGTGGTAAATGCAAGTCATCATTGCAGCATCAAGAGTAGCAATTAGGTCATCATAGGCTCAGAAAAGACTTCCTCACGATTATGGGAAGTCATTTAACCCCTAGATCCTCATTACAGAGGATTTTTAAGTAAAACCAATTCCAGGTTTTAAGGGATTTAGGGGAAATCCACTTATTCTAGACTCTTATCCGTTGGGGATTCAGACTATCCCACATCCTGTTGTGATTGTGAAATTCCTAAATTATTGAATGAAAGTAAAAAACCAACAAATGTCACTGTAGAATCTCACCAGCACAACGGAGTCGCCGCCAGCTCTGAGAGCGGTCTCAGCCGATTGCACACATCGCTGCCAGGTGCCCAACAGATCCCTATTAACAGTGCTGACTAGACAAGGCTTCCTCCCACTGTCACTTGATTGATTGCGTAACAGTTCAGTTAGGCGACGGCATAAAGTGGATTTTCCACTGGCGGGATAGCCTACTAATAGTACTAGAAGCGGCCGAGTCTCCGATTCAAATAGCTGACGCAATTCCTCCGTTAGCCATTGGTTGTTATTGACAATGGCGTTGCTAGGATCGAACAGAGCGGTGGGATTAAACTCGGGCATGCGGCACTGGGCAAGGGGAACGGGTCGATGGCCGAGGAAAAATTCTTCGGGCGTGTGAAATGCACCCAGGCGGCAGTTGAGAGCGAATAGGCGGTCGGAACAGGAGAAATCCGCTTTGCGTCCGTTGCGGCCTGATGGGGAAGTTCCATGGGGGTGGGGATCAAAATGTGTTAAAGTTTTACTCTAGGCAGGTACGTCATAATGATATCTACGAATGAGAAAGATGAATGAGATGAAACAGAAAATCCTATATGAATGGAAAATGCTAAATGCGAAATCTCAAAGAGAAATGAGAAATCACAATAAAGGAATGGGAAATCCCAAAAAGGAATGGGAAAGCCTAAAAAGGAATGGGGAAGCCTAAAAAGGAATGGGGAAGCCTAAAAAGGAATGGGAAAGCCTAAAAAGGAATGAGAAATCACAAAAGGAATGGGAAATCCCAAAAGGGAATGGGAAATCAAAAAAAGGAATGGGAAATCATAAAAAGAAACAGGAACTCCTAAAACTGAATGCAAAATCCTAAAAAGGACTGGGAAATCACAAAAAGGAATGGGAAACCCCTAAAAGGAATGGGAAATCACAAAAGGGAATGGGAAACCCCTAAAAGGAATGGGAAATCACAAAAGGGAATGGGAAACCCAAAAAAGAATTGGGAGTTCCTAAAAAGGAATGGGAAATCCTAAAAAGGAATGGTAAATCCCAAAAAGGAATGGGAAATCACAATAAAGGAATGAGAAATCACAAAAAGGAATAGGAAATCCCAAAAAGGAATGCGAAATCACTATAAAAGGAACGGGAAGTCATAAAAATAATGGAAAATTCATAAGTAAAATGAAAAAATGAAAGAGGAATCACAGAGGAAAAAGAAATTCTATAAAAAGTGGAATTCAAGTACAAGTAAAAAGGGGATAAAAACTGGTAAACTAATGGTCTACGTAAAACGCATCAATCAAATAATAAAAAAGCCAATCCTTCAGTCAAGTGAATGGTGGTTATTGCCAATCATCATTGCAACATCAAAAGTAGCAATTAAAGGTCATCATTGAGGCTTTGGCAACAGCAGAAAACGGTCTACCGATATGTATCGATAGCAACATTTTAAATATAGAAATTCTCACCCTTTCCAGTCTCAGCGGGCCTACCAGCCGCGTCTCCAACAAAAAATGACGCAGCCAAATCTGGCGACAGACAGGCGTTAAGCTCACTGCGTTCAACAAGCAGTCGCCACATTCCGGAGCACGGCTTGCGATGCCGATGGCCTCGAACGCTGACGAAGGCTTGGAGCGGAACTCCTAGACGGGCCGCGATGCGTTCGATCTGACGTGTCACAATAATCGGTAGAGGAATTTTTTTCAGGTTGGGAGAGATTCAACCACAGTTTTCTGGCTATCATCAACGTAAAATACTAGAAAGCATTTAAAACAAATAATTGTAATCACGTCACTTAAAAAATAGCCTCAGAATTGAACAAAATTAGGTGGTAGATACAGCTCATCATAGAAACTGTCAAGAGTAGCAATTGAGTCATCACAGGCTTGTCTTTGCTGATTAAATACAGGAATATATCTTCATTAAAAAATGTACAAAAAAACCTGTGGCTAGGTACTAGCAGGGTAGTAAAATAAAGGATGTTTTATAAGCAAATGACAAATTATTAGGTGCTTTATAGACTACTTTTAGAGCTATTTAATGCTTTATTCTATATGCTTTTTGTGTGATTTTTAAAAGCGGTTAAAGTACATTTTATATGGTTTCTAAGGGTGAAAACTTAAAATATTAATATATTAATATAAAACACTTATATAGTAGCCTCAGAATTAAACAAAATAAGGTGGTAGTTACAGTTCATCATAGAAACTGTCAAGAGTAGCAATTGAGTCATCATAGGCTTGTCTTTGGTGATTAAATAAAGGTATATTTCTTTATTAAAATGTTAAAAAAAATAAATTTGTAGGTAGGTAAAATAATCTAATAAATTACTGGGTGGTAAAATACAGGATGTTCTCTAAGCCAATGACTAATTTTTGATGCTCTATAGACTACTTTTAGCGCTATTTTTGCTTCATTCTATATGCCCTTTTGTGCGATCTTTAAAAGCAGTTTAAAATAATTTTGTGTGTAGTTTCTAGGGGGAAATTACCTTAAAGTGTTTAAAATACCAACACTTAAAAATAGCCTCAGAATTAAACATAATAAGGTGGTAGATACAGTTCATCATAGAAAATGTCAAGAGTAGCAATTAAGTCATCACAGGCTTGTCTTTAGTGATTAAATACAGGAATATTTCTTCATTAAAAATGTACAAAAAACCTGTAGCTAGATACCAAAAGGGTAGTAAAATAAAGGATGCTTTATAAGCTAATGACAAATTATTTTATGCTTTATAGACTACTTTTAGAGCTATTTAATGCTTTATTCTATATGCTTTTTGTGTGATTTTTAAAAGCAATTAAAGTACATTTTATTAGGTTTCTAGGGGGGGAACTTTAAATATTAATATACTAATAATAAAACACTTATAAAGTAGCCTCAGAATTAAGCAAAATAATGTGGTAGATACAGTTCATCATAGAGACTGTCAAGAGTAGCAATTAAGTCATCACAGGCTTGTCTTTGGGCATTAAATACAGGAATATTTCTTTATTAAAATGTTAAAAAAATAATTTTTAGGTAGGTAAAATAATGAATTAGTGGGGAGTAGAATAAAGGATGTTCTGTAAGCTAATGACACTTTTTGATGCTTTATAGACTACTTTTGGTTCTATTTTTTGCTTCATTCTATATGCCCTTTTGAGCGATTTTTAAACGCTGTTTAAAATACATTTGTATGGAGTTTCTAGGGGGGGAAAGTAACTTAAAGTGTTTAAAATACCAACACTTAAAAATAGCCTCAGAATTCACAAAATAAGGTGGTAGAAACAGTTCATCATAAAAACTGTCAAGAGTAGCAATTAACTCATCATAGGCTTGTCTTTGGTGATTATATACAGGAATATATCTTCATTAAAAATGTACAAAAAACCTGTAGCTAGATACCAAAAGGGTAGTAGAATAAAGGATGTTTTGTAAGCTTATGACAAATTATTTGATGCTTTATAGACTACTTTTAGAGCTATTTAATGCTTTATTCTATATGCTTTTTGAGTGATTTTTAAAAGCGGTTAAAGTACATTTTATATGGTTTCTAGGGGGAAAAAACTTAAAATATTTATATATTAATGCAAAACACTTATACAGTAGCCTCAGAATTAAACAAAATAAGGTGGTAGAAACAGTTCATCATAGAAACTGTCAAGAGTAGCAATTGAGTCATCACAGGCTTATACTCATGTGAGCGAAACAGAAAAAAATTGTTAAAAATGCTAAATTACCAAAGTACAAAATTGCTAAAGTACAAAATTGTAATTAATAGTTTAGATATAAGCATTATTGGACTCAGACAAAGTGAATGGTGGTAAATGCTAGTCGTCATACCATTATATAAAATGGTCAAGAGTAGCAATTATGTCATCATTTATTGCCCGCAATTAAGCATACTTTAAAAATAAAGGTCAGGTTGCCTCAGACAAAACTCAAGGTGGTAGAATCTACTCATCATATAACACAATATCAAGAGTAGCAATTAAGTCATCATAGGCAGTAGTACTAATTATTCTACACAAAAACACTTACCTTCAGTTTTAAATCTTCCAGCGTAACTTTGCCAGCTTGAACTCCCTTCTGATTGGAGAAAATCGCCACTTTGTAACCGTCGTTAACTAGCGATTTCAATCGGCCAGGCACTTGAGGATAGATTATACGCCAATCACCAATATCTTTAGGGAATACTCGACCAGACTGAGTGGTGATCAGTGTACCATCCATATCGAAACCGGCAATTTTACAGCTGGGCAGACAGCCCGGCGTAGTGTACACTAGAGCTGTACCAAAATTTCTCCAACCAGAAGGAGTTGCTTGGAGTTTTTCTTCTATGGTTGAATTTGATTGGCTGGCTACGTTGGTCGTTTTTAGTTGGCTATCAGCTATGGAGGAATTTGATTGGCCAGCCGATTTGGAGTCTTCTAATTGGCTGATAGGATTGGAAGCTTCTGATTGGCTCGATAATCGAGCAGCTGTTTGACGCATGATATTTAACTGACGATCAACTTCATTGGAACTTTCGTCGCTATCATGTTTAATTTCACTTATATCACTAATTTTCGGACGCTTATCAGCTGGCTCACCAGTGATTTTAACCTTCAATCGACAAGAGTTACCAAGCGTCATTGCGTCACCATCCGACAGTACGGCTGTCTCACCTTTTGTTAACAATAGCGGCTCTTGTCCAGTTGTACTTTTAGCTAATTCAACGCACAGTTTACCGGCACCAACACACGTGACTGTCAACGAATCTGATTCGGACTGATTCAACTCTAAACGAGCCTGTTCGCGAGAACAGGCAGCGTCGCGAATGTCAAACTGTTGCTGACGGCCAATAACAATAGTGCCAGCAGACTGGTCAATAGTGCACACTGTCCTGCCAGTGTTTGCGCACACCAATATGGCTCGCATACGGCTGAAATTCAATTAATTACGCCTATTACTTGTGGGAAAATTATCCTGTCTTTAACACGGTTTACGCAGAGATTGACTCAATATTACCATCAGGTTTTTCAAGTAGTTTTTTTACCATAACCTATTTTTCAAAAGGTTTAAAAGTAGCAATTAATGTCATCATGAGCGATTCTAAAAATCATATTAAAAATAAATGAAATAAATTCATCACAGAAATTTTAAAATAAAATGATAAATGCCGTTCTTTTCAGTTGAATTTTTATTAAAATAAATGCAAAAATAAAAAAATTTTCGAAAACAAAAACTTAATAAAACTCAAATCACGCTACTCATGAGTAGCCTAGTGTAGAAATATAAAAAAGTATCATTTCTGCTGCTGCACATCCAAGCCGTATTTGGCGCGCAGTGCTTGCAAATCTGTGCGTAGATTTTTGCGCAACTCGGCTAGCAACACCCGATTCGAAATGATAGTGATGATGAAGGCGCTAGATTTGCCCAGTACAAAATATTCGCCATGCTTCAAATAGTCGTACTGGCCGCACACTAAAGCTCGCGATCTGGCTATGCAAACACCTTGGCCAACATTGTCTAGCAGGACGAAACAGCTGCACAGATGGCCCTGTTGAGCTTTGCAACCAACAGTGAAATGTGTGAGGCCAACCTGTACAGTTGAACAGGCCATGTCTGTCACTTTAGTGATATCATCGCGACCAATGTAGACAGTGCACTCAGGCAATAGCCACAGGATTGTGTCGCCAACTTCTTCAGTTAATGGAGAATAGTGAGAGACAATGCAAATGCAGCAGGGCTTCACTGGATCAACAATAGCCTTCACTGGATCTTGTTGAGCTGATTGCAAGTCCATCCCACACTAGGCTATGCATCCACAGTCTGTCACTCTAGATAGGACTTCTCTTACTGAAAGTTCAAGTTTTGAGCAATAACTTTCAAAGGGCTTTTGTTCTGGTTCTTTGAGAAAACTTTTTATAGCAATTTTTAATCCTCATTGAAAAAATAAATGCATATGTTTGTTAGGACATCAAGTTTTATGTGCAGTCTAAATAAAAGGCTAAGAAACAATATTTAAAAAAATTTCAACATTGAAAAGCATAAATTTATGCTTTAAAACATAAATGTGCAACTATTGGAATCACCTGGCTCTTTCTAATAGTGACACACACTGGTAAGTTGCTATTGGACAAAGTAGCTATCACATGACAATAATCAACCAATAGCCACTTATGTGTGTTTTGCTAGTGGAAATAGCCAGATGATTCCAAATTGCACCCATATGTTACTTAACAATATACAATACATAACATTAGTAATATTATGACTGTACCAGGCCCTATTTTTTATACTTAACCATTAGTATATTTCCGAAAAAATTCTGAAAATTTAGTTTATATGCTAAATTTGTTTTAATATAGTATCAAAATACTAAATGCTTGTGTTTAGCTACAACAAATCATAACATTTCTTCAGCTTATTTCCACTGAGTTGTTCACTATTGACATGCAAGTTTTGAAGCCAGAAGGCAGAACTTCAACTTTATTGGCTAACTTTATTGGCTTAATTGTCTCATTTTAAGACTAACCTTAAAATGAGAAAATGTTAACTTATAACCTGCAAGCACAATGAATACTGGTCATTGGTATTTGGATCAAGAGATAGAGCAAATATTAGGATTATAGTTACAGAAGGAATATTAGGGAAATACCTGCAATAGTAGAAACAGAGTGAAGCCATCTGACATTTGAAATTATCAGTGATAAAATACCATGTTAGAGTAGAGAAGATAAATATTGTAAAGGGCCCTATTAAAAATGTGTAAAAATAAAAAATCTTCCCTATCATTGGAATAAATGCCAAAAACCTGCAAATGTATGACATGGGTATCAAAAATATGGCTCCATGATACAAGGCAACACAAAATGCTATACTAACCTAAGACATCTTCAAGATTAGGTCAATAAAATACTTCCCAATTTCCTATATCAATGAAAATGTACACATTTTTTCTTTAGTATATTGTAAATATAATTGTGAAGTTTGGGGTTCAAAATCTTACCCAAAGTGGTACAATAGGTGTGTTTACTTTTGTAGTGCTTTTTTATTACAAAAATTCAAAAAGTTTTATAAGAAAAATTTCAATTTTAATTGTGTTGAAAGTACCAATATATTTTATACTGATGTATCATTCAAATTCTTTATAATTTTTATCCATTAATTTATGTGAAATATTCTATAATTTTAATTGCAGAATATTATTTTTTCTGTTAGTCAATAAGTTAACTTTGGTTAAATGCACCATTTTTAATTAGATTTTTGAAATTTTTCTTGCACATCAGCAATTTTTTGGCACTTTTTAAAAGTGAATTATTTATCATTATTTTGATGTTGTACAAGTTCTCTTCTCTTCCTAAATTTCATCTGCTTATCTATTTAATTATAGTTTACAACTTTTTCAAAATGTCTTTGACTGCTAAAAATGCAATAATTTGTAAGTTTATCTACTACTTTTTTCAACACAGTTAGGCATCTAAGCGCAGCTATTATTTTACAGGAAGGAAAAAATATACAGACCTAATCTTCAACAGATCCCTATGCCTCTATTGAAGATTAGGTCTGTAAATCATTTAAGCTATAAACCAACCTACCCAACAACCTCCCTTCCCTCAGACCCCAGGTATGGATTACCAAAAAGGGAAAAATATATAGACCTAATCTTCAATAGATTCATATGCCTTCATTGAAGATTAGGTCTGTAAATTATGCAAGCTATAGGCCTTGCCAGACCCTAGGTGTAGGTTGAGCTACCAACAAAGTAAAGAGAATATATAGACCCAATCTTTAATAGATCCCCATGCCTCTATTGAAGATTAGGTCTATAAATTATTTTAGCTACAGGCTTTCCCTACCCTAAAACCCCCATTCCCCCAGACCCTAGGTCTGGGTTTAAGCTACATGAAAATAGAGTAGGAAATTGAAATCAGCATACCAAAAACCCCTTTAGCCACAAAATTATGATCCTATCAAAACTGGAAGTATTTTACCAACTTATTCTTCAAGAAATCCCTAACCTAGCCAATTAACTACTCTTTATAAATTGCTAGGGTGTCACGCTATGGTGCAATGCCTTAGCAATACCCTGCAATGCAACACAATAGGCCTAACAAAAAAGTCTAAAAATGTGGCAAATGGTTGGTTGCAATTTGTCAACTTATTCCAATAGAGGTTGGCCTAATCTTGATGTTTATTTTTTATTAATTTGTCAAATAAATTTTATTTATTTTCTGCTAATTTAAGAAAATAAATTATCAATCTTAAATTAAACTTAAGGTCATACTATCATAGTATATAAGGCTATATTAATAAGACTAAGAAGATAGCTAAAGCATTATCAACCAAACAAGGGATTTTGTAAATTGAACAGAGGCATAAATGTGCAATGATTAGAGTCACTTGGCTAAAGTGGCTATTTCTAATAGATACATATTTAGATTTACCTTGTCATGGATAAATTACTATTGGACAAAATTGCTATCACATGACAGAATTAAACTGATTGTGACTTACATGTATATGTGTTGCCAATGGAAATGGCCGAGGTGATTAGCTAGCTAAAGTCGCGCCCATATATGAATAGGGGTACATCATTTTTTGTTTTATTAGGCCTAGCATAAAGTATGGAATTATTATTACATGTATATATATTAAGGATATAAAATACTTAAGCCTGAGGACTATAATAGCTAATCATTGTGCAGAGGGCTAGCTGCCCTAATACTGTGACTTAGTTAGCTATGCGTAGCAATGGGCCTAGTGTAAATACCATTATACCACAATACTAGGTCTAGTGAATAGATTTAGGCCTATGACACTATGTAAAAAACATTCTGCTAACATTTGCGTCATTCAGACTTAATAAAATTCTAGCAGCAATCTAGCTTGAATTGATTTTGCAGCTAGAAAATAAAATTTACAATATAGCTGTAGCCTGATTACTTTTTGTAGAACAACCGACCAAGCATATCAAAGTAAGCCAACCCCTTGTATCAAGCAAGCGCGCTCGGGTGAAAGTCAAATTTACGGCTTCGGCGAAATTCAGCTCAAAGCCAGAATTTTATTGTTTTAAATTTTAAGCGCAATTAAACCATTTTTCTAGCCTAATACACTTTTTGCTTTGTTCACCTGCCAGAAGAAGTGGTAAGTAGATCTTTGGCCAAGAGTTATTATAATAAATAAGAATTAAAACCTTAAGATTGCAGATCTTTCGATCTCTTTCGATCTGGCTGTATTCTTGAACTCAAGGGGCCTTTTCATTTCGTCGACTCTGATTCTAGAACCAGAACCATTTTTCAAAGAATAACTTTTCTTTGAAAATTGACTGCGATTTAGGATTCTTTTGATTCTTTTGAAGCCTAGTCCTAGGATTAAGCGGGCTCAAAAGCCACAGTAGTTAACAGCTTTAACTGCTTACTGATCTGCATATTGACTCTAATTATTATATTCAGTAAGATATCGGATCGCGTTGACTTATTTTTTCTCGCTTTAACTAACAGGCGCAGATGCGTCCAGGCGTCTTCTTGAATTCACGACAGAACTGGCACAATTTTACTTACAATGTCCGCATTTGGCCGCATTTACCAAATGTCCGCATTTGCAAAATCGAGAAACAGTTTCCTTTCCTTTCCTTTTACCCTATAGACGCAATTCTTACGCAACAATCGTTATGTTGATCAGTATACAGTGTATATGCAGATCGATGACTAGAGGATACAGATGGACTGGTACATACATGTAGATGCTCGTAGATAGATTTTTGGATAGATATACACACACATCAAATCTGAACGATTGATATTCCAAAAGCAAAGAATTTCGACAAATAAAGAGCAGACTGTATGTATCTCAATACCTTGCGTAAGTGTATCAATGCGGGTATTTCTCGTATGATTAAAAACTTTTTATCAAGTGTTTGAGTAATAAAATCTGGAAATGTGCACATCAGAAAATAATTCTGATACATATTTCTCGTTTGTACGCTTTAGTGCCGAGCTCACAATTACGTGTACGTGCTCGATGGATACCGTCCGCGATAGCAAAAACCGAACGATTTCTTTAGATTCTTCATCAGCTTGAGTCTCACTGTCGAATCAAACACTCGAATGTCTTCATCGAATATCTTTCATTAAGTACTGGGCCTGTGTCGATGTAATACAGTCCTCCATTAGAGAGAGCGTCCGGTGGTACAAGGTAAACGCCATTTGGACACATGAATTGGCACGCTCCGAACCACCAGCCTGATGACGTGTACTGAGCGCAGCTGCCCCCACTGAGGACATCATTGTCAGCTTCAGGAGTGCTAAACTGGTGGTTGTTCGACGACCAGTCTGGGTCAGTAGACTGTCCGACACTCGACCTGCTCGAGTCCAGCGGTCCCATCGACGCTCTGTACTTGTCGGCCGCTGACCCGACTGAGAACGGATAGTTCTCAGCCCAGTACCACGTGCCGTTCCAGTCGCTGAACTCCCATCGAACTCTCCACACTCCGGTCGAAGTGAGCTCGTGAAGCCGCTCCAGTCCCATCCAGTAGTTCAGACTCTCGCCCTGACCGAATCCGCTAGCGTACTGCGACCAGTTTCGGTTGAAGCTGACGGAGGCGTCGACTCTGTGCTGGAATGTTGTCCAGCAGCTCGCTTTTCTCATCTGGATATTGGGTGAGTTGCATTGTGTTGGCTAGCTGAGATCGGAGAATATGAGCTGCACTGAAATTCATGAAATCAGAGAGGTAAAGTAGCTGATCAAACGATGTGAGCTGCTTACCCAGAGCAGAGGCAGACTGGAGTTGTAGGCGTTTCGGCACTTTCTGCAGCCGGACGCTCCCAGCTTGCAAGCCAGCAGTCGGCAGCCTCCAGCTGACCCGAACGAAGCCGCATCGGCCTTTGAGGCGAGCATTTTGGTGAAACATTCGATGAGGAGGGTCGCGTTGAGCGACTCAAGCAGTCGGTACTCGCCGATGTCGTCCCTCCGCGTGACGAAGGTTGCTTGCTCCGCGAGAGAGCTGCTCCAGGCAGGCCAGGAAGTGAAGCTGACAGTCAGGGTCAGCAGCAGAGCCAGCTGCTTCTGATAACTCATGATGAAATTTTTTCTACCCGTCTATTTCTAGATAACTTTTTCTTATTTCACTTTTTGACGCTGGAGAATATCAGACGGGTATTTAATCATCAGCTGAACTTCTTTTCCATAATTAGAAGTAGTAAGATTTCCTAGTCATAGTTGGAATTTTCCCATTGGCTGGACAATATTATCCAGTACGTGTTCCACAAATCAGGTAGTTTCACAAGTAAGCAGAATCTAATTAAGAACGGCCTAGAGCAGAGCTGTTTTATCAAATATTTAACAATGCTGTAAGTAACCGAATAGCTGTAAGGACTTTACTGTTATCAGGATATATGCGCTCGTAGTCAAGTGCCCTACTTTTCAAATCTCTCAAAGTAACTTTCAGTGTCGCTAATTAGTCTGTCTGTCGGACTGTTTATTATATTGCTAGGAGATGCTAGCGTTTTGATTGCCTACAGACAGAGATGGTTTTCACTACAGCTTTGCTTGGAATAGAATTTTTTAAAACTCATTTTCCTCTATTGGCATTCTGTAGAGTACCAAGAAGAAATTGCTTGCAGCTAAGCTCAGCCTAATGTCACTCAAGAGCTGTATTTGTGCTTCGCTTTCCCACTTCTGCAAAAAAATTTGTGAGTCAGCCTCAACAGGTGCTATATGTCGTTGCCTAGCATGCATTGATATGCTGCTACTACTGGTAAACAGTCTAAGTGCCTCTCTTAAGTCTCAACTCAGTTTGTCCTAGCTACTGAGTAGAAGCATTGCCTAATGCTTTTCTAAAGCTGTCAAATATAGCAGGTATGCAATATCATATGAAACACTGATTAGCTGCTGTCGGTTTCTTGTTTGCAAATAGAATTTTTGTTTTATGCAAACAGTCAGTATGAAGAAAACGGCTCATCGTGGGATTATTCCATTAGTATATTCATCTATTGAATTTTTTTAAAGTCTAGGACCGGAATAGATGCAGGTTGCTTAAATAATTCATATGATTGACAGCGCATCCCTTTAGGACCAGGCATGTGGAAAATGATTTGGATTAACGAGAGAGCAAACCCCAAACTACTACCAGCGTGGTTAATAAGACAAGAGCACAACTGCTTCCATTAATGCATCAATTTCAGAATCATTTGCATGAATGTGGAACTGGTGCATGGTTATTCAGTCAACTGATTGTCAAACACTCGACCTGCTTGAGTTCAGCAATTTTATCGAGGCTCTGCCCTTGTCAGCCATTCGTTTAACAAAAAAGTCTAGTTTTAGACTGGATTTTCACTGGCACGGCTATTTGCTTGCTTGAATGTCGAATAAAACTTGAATTTCATCCGAATCTTTTATGTGCATTCAAGTGCACAATTTCTTCTAAGCTTTCAGCTTAAGTTTCACTGTCGAATCAAGCACTCGAATGTCTTCATGGAGTAGGTCGCTTTCAGCACTGGGCCTGTGTCGATGTAGTACAGTCCTCCATTGGACAGAGCGTCCGGTGGTACAAGGTAAACTCCATTCGGACGCATGAATTGGCATGCTCCGAACCACCAGCCTGATGACGTAGCCAGGGCGCAGCTGCCGTTGATGTAGGCATCATTATCAGCTTCAGGTGTGCTGAACATGTGGTTGTTCGGCGACCAGTTTGGGTCAGTAGACTGTCCGACACTCGACCTGCTCGCGTCCAGCGGTCCCATCGACGCTCTGTACTTGTCGGCCGCTGACCCGACTGAGAACGGATAGTTCTCAGCCCAATAACACGTGCCGTTCCAGTCGCTGAACTCCCATCGAACTCTCCACACTCCGGTCGAAGTGAGCTCGTGCAGCCGCTCCAGTCCCATCCAGTAGTTCAGACTCTCGCCCTGACCGAATCCGCTAGCGTACTGCGACCAGTTTCGGTTGAAGCTGACTGAGGCGTCGACTCTGTGCTGGAACGTCGTCCAGCACTTCACAGGCTCCTTCATCTGCACATTGGATGAGGAGCAGCGATTTGGTTTGGTGATATCGGATTGTGGGAGCAATAGTGCAATGCGTGAAATCAGACAGTTAAAGCAAGTGACTGCACGATGCGAGCTGCTTACCCAGAGCAGAGGCAGACTTGTGTTGTGAGCGTTTCGGCACTTTCTGCAGCCGGACGCTCCCAGCTTGCAAGCCAGCAGTCGGCAGCCTCCAGCTGACCCGAACGAAGCCGCATCGGCCTTTGAGGCGAGCATTTTGGCCACGCACTCGATGAGAAGGGTCGCGTTTAGTGACTCGAGCAGTCGGTACTCGCCGATGTCGTCCCTTAGCTTGACGAATGTTCCTTGTTCCGCGAGAGAGCTGCTCGAGGCAGGCCAGGAGGTAAGGCTGACAGTCAGGGTCAGCAACAGCGTGAGTGTCGAGGAATGATGCATTGCTTCAGTCGCATAAAAAAATGTTTCCGTCAATGCTTCGCAGGCATATAAGTGGAAAACAAATCTAGTTCTTGCTATTATATACTGACAGGGAATGATGGTTGGTGTGTTTTCGTTAATGCATTGTCAAACAATTAATGAGCCTAAAGTATTAGATTGCTTTTTACCTCTTATCAGAGCCTCTAAAAGCAATCCATTTGGTATTCAGAGTTATATTCGCAGCAAGGGTTTTTGGAGCGTTAACATTTTTAGGAAAAACAGATATTGCCATCAGCCAAATTTTTTAGCAATGCTATGATAATTGACAAGCATAAGATGTAACGGAGTGGGTCAAGTTACGTAGTGATTTTCCACTCTCTTTCAACACTTTATTGTGTGTCAGGAGTAACAGTGGAAGGTCGATGCATTTTTTTTATCTTTTTATCCAAAAGGGTATTTGTCGTCTATTAATGATTTGATAAAAATTAAACATGAATTTGGGAAACATTGACGCCGGTTCGTTTGTTTTAAAGGAATATGATTAATTCTTAAGTTGTGGGTTAGATATCATGCTTTTAGTTGTAGTTTTTATATGTTATAGGAGCGTCCCAGCTTGTCTATTGAAACTGGCGACTGGGTTTGCTCGACGTCTTGTTGTTACCATTGCCGCTTTCATCCTTCACAGGCTCGGCTTTGACGCTGAATCACTGTACCTGGGGCCTACCTGTTTCTGGTCGTCGTAGACTCAGATCCAGACAGGTTCCCTACATAGTTGAAATGATAGGCCCAAAAAGTAAATGCCCGCGCATCAAGGTCGCGGAAGCCTTGCCAGTAGACGAGTATACGATAATAATTACTCGGATAAATTATTTCAATTGTTGGGTTTCGGCTTTGTCGTTTTACCGACGCAGCCTCAGAGCGCCGATCTTATTGCCTATATCGACAACTCTGGCCTCCCATTCCCGATCTCAAGGTCAGCCCCAGGGGTAGCATTATAGATGTGGCGAGCGGCTAGGTCCTATGCTAGGAGAAGACAGCGAGAGACAGACACGGAGATAAAGAAAGGTAGAGAGCCGCCAGCCCCAGAGGGAAGCTGACAGCCCCGCCGCCACCAACTTGTGTGGACTGCATCACCAAACAGCCCTATCGAAACCAAGTTCCCGACTAATTGAGGCCTGATTTCCACCTACAACTAGTGTCTTTTAGCTGTCAATCTCGAAGTCATAGCCGACTAAGGGACACTGCAGGGACTAGATCGCATGACCAAGGCAGGCTCAGAGAGGACTTTTGCAGGGGGTTCTTGCATGGATCGGATTATGTGGACTCGGAAATGCACTATTATATTACTAAGAGGAGTGGATAGGGAATATCCCAGCTTTTAGCCTCGATGCTTCAACTAACTGCCGCAAAGCGATGAAATGACCTAATTAGACTCTTCCGAAAGTGCGCCCTAACTATTCTAAAGATTACATTAAGTTACATTAATAATTTGGCTGCCGCGCCGCCTCGAACTGCACTAAAGTACAGCCGAAGCTGAGTCCTCAATCTGGACTCTGATTGCATGAATCACTGGCTGACTGACTGCATGACTGGTCCGCCTTTGGTCCACCATGACCGGCGCCAATTAATTTAGCTGCTCATCTGAGCCAGCATGGCGAGTAAATAAAGAGTCAAAAAGAGTATAAAAACTGAATTATTTAGCTTTCACACCTAATCACTTTCAATGCCTATGATGATCAGAGCAATGAGTTACTTTAGCGATATATTATGACTACTTAATATTTACTGCCCTAATCAGCACAAAATAAGCAAAGAGAAAATGCACCAATTCCTATTAAGCTGCTAAGAAAGGGGACCGATCTAGAATACACCCGACTAGGCAAGATCAAGTGACCTCTCACCAGACCAATCAGATTACTACACTTTAGACCGTCTCGAACTCCACAGTGACCGAGGTAGATCTGGAACTCGACCGTTAGTACGTGTCGCTCTCGCCTAATCTCGGCAATTGGACAGTTGCAGCTGCTCTCTAGCTGTGCTGATAACAACGGCTGATGTTAACCGTGATGAAGCTGATCGATGTTGCTGATCGCTGATAACTTTAGGGGGGGGGACTTGCTGACTAAAGGGAAGCTGTTAAGCTTAATGAACTAAGGGGCCGTCTGAACTGGTTGTCAGAGTATGACGGGGACTTCAGAGCGTCACGCCGAACCTTCAGAGCGTCTGATTCTTCGAGCGCGCTCGGCGGCGCTTTAAATAGGCGCCTGGCGCCGATTTGTTAAACTGATCGCCGATTTCTCCAATTGGTCAGGCACCGTTTGTTATAACGGTCGTGTAATTTTCTGATAGGCTGATGGTCTAATCACGTGACCCTACCCGATCAGGGGATCCTAACCCAGTCTCCGGGGATCATAAATCACACGACAGATGGCGCCAAAAAATGGCAATTTACGAGCAAAATGATTTATGGGTTTCCGCAGCAGATTGTCCTACAGAGACGCAAAAATATACAAATTAATCCTCTTAACGCGTAGAAGTTGAAGAAGTTGAAGAGAAAGTCCTAATCCTAAATCCCAAAGTACTTTTAGGGGTCAGAAGTACAGCTGTCAAAAAGTATCGAAAAAACGAATCGAAACGTATCGAATTAGGGGGGAAAGGATGTCTAGCTGTCAAAAGGGAACAAAAGAAGTTGCCACAGTCACGTGTCCCGCAGACACCACCTGGCGCCTAAAAGCTGTCAAAAATAGGGGTCAGGCTGTCTGGGAACAGTGATTTATGACTCTAGACATAAAGGACCTAGAGACCTTTACTGGTCTGTATGAGAATGAAAAAAGACCGGGGTTAAGCGTCACACTACTACCCATCAGTAGAGGAAAAGAGTGAATGCGACGCGAGCGAAAAAGTGCGTCCCCAACAATATGTTTACAAGTGATCTCCTCTAGCCACATCTCCATCTGATGCGATTAAAATTTCGGTCATTAGTCGGCCACCAAAACTCAGTAACTTTTAGGTTATGGCAGTGGATTTCCAATTATGTATATTATAATACCCGCCAATTTTCTGTTCTACAGAAAAGAAAGTTAGAGACTGCATATAACTGGCCGAGGCGAACTTTGTTATTTCGACACTTCAGTTCTCAAGAAAAGCATCATGCAAATTCAGGTTTCACAAATTTCGCAAAATTCCGCAAAACTTCCAAACACTGTCCTCGCATGCGTAAAACCAATTATATACTATGAATATTGTCATTTTTGTAAATATTGCGGATTTTGTTTTTTTTAATTTGTCTTTAAAATAAATCTACTGCATCGATCTGACACGATCGTAGCTTTCGATCAAAGGCTTTCTCCTAGTTTCCCTGCGTCACCAGCTGTAAAATCGCGTCCGAACTATACTCCTATCTTTTTCAGTTTATAATATATTTTGAGCCATCAGGCTCGTTCACACTTACATCAAATACTTAATTTTTTTGTTGCTGTGCTGTGCTTACTGGGATTTTTACTTTGTTTTTAGGCACAGGCCCTATTGTTTTTATATTTTGAAGAACACAACAATAATAAAAGTTTCTTTTTTTCTAATGCCTACTATTTTCTTACTAAAAATAGCTAGGCTAGGCCTATAGTAGTGTAGAACTTTTTAAACATTTCAGGATCAGGATGCCATATGTAGGGTTAGGAATTAGGATGCAAATTTTTATAACTTAAGCCTATATAGTTATAGACCCTTTAAGTCCCAAACTTGGCCAAAGTGTAACTAAATTATTGTCAGAAATAAATCCATTAGTGTAAATAGGCCTAGGACTACTTTATAAAGGTGGGGTCAACACCTAAAATTATTGTCATTTAATCTCTAAATAAATATTTTTATTAGCATATTTAATTTGGTTTGAATTTCATTACATTCATTTGCCCTTCTATTATAATGTATAAAGTCTAAAGAAGCTAGTCTTTTTCTAGCAACTCTCTCTTCAACATTTCACTTTCTAAAGATAATATATTGACTTAAATTTGAATTCAAATTATGCACTTAAATTGTAGATAGCACTTGCATTTTCCCTTAAATTTTGAATATATTTATACAATTATAGCTTTGTTAAAGCCAATAAAATATTTATATATTATTGCACATTAAAATAAAAGACAATATATGAAAACTTTTTAGCTAACTAGTATTATTTATATAAAATAGAATAATAGCAGTATATGTACCATTTTCATATTTATGCAACTTGGAAAATTCAGTTGTTTAGTATAACTTTGTTTTAACAAAATTTGCGACTTATATATTAGAAGATTCTCAAAGGCTCAAACAAAGGTCCAGTTAGCCACATTTGAACAATACACTATCACACACTGAAAACTGCCACCCATAGTCATATATAATAGATGTATTATACATTACAATGTATTTTAATAATAATTAAAATAATCATTGTTGTAACAAAGCTCCTTATATTATTAGACATTAAACTGCCCTTTGTTTGACCTTAATTCCTTCTCGCCCAAGTGGATGAGTCACGTGCAAAAACCAAGTAAATAGCTGCTTGATGTAAACAAGTGCCACATTGCTTTGGGTGTGGGTGGCAGTTTTCAGTATGTGATAGTGTACCTTAATTTTTGCAATATAGCTATTTTCACAAATTTATATCATTTTTCCAAATTATGTGACCTATACATTGCTGGTTTTGCAACTTACATTGCCAAAATTGCAGCTTAGATTGCCAATTTTGCAACTTAAATCACTGAATTGGATATTTTATTGCCAATTTTGTGACTTTCATTGCCAATAATATTGCAACTTAGATAGCAGATTTTGACTTAGCCTACCTTTGTTGGCCATCAAATCAGTGAGCCAGATTGGCCAACTTGGCTGACTGTTGCACATGCATGAGCATATTTTTTCATGCCAAACTACAGGAGCAGAAAAAGAATAATAAAAGATGCAGGTGCAAAATTAACATTGATAGAATCCTTCTTAATAACATGCTTAAAATCTCTAGCTGATTACTCTAAAAATTCTAGGCTAGCCTTTTCAAACTGTTAAAGCCTTAAGCACTTGCTCAATTTCATATTTTCCTTCTCCTTATTGAAAACTTTAGCTATCTCTTGTTTGAATATTGGTTAGTCTTTGTATTAAATAGTATTAGCTTACTTGCTGCTTTCTCTTGAAATGTTACTGCCTTTATTATTGCCTTATTAATATACAAGTATTTTCAGCATAGTTAGCAGTGTCATATCAGTATTATGCATTGACTCTAGGATAGTTTTCTTTAGGTATTAAACTTGGTTTCAGTGGCCTTATAAGTTGCCTTCAAATTATAGGCCCTAGCTTTGAAATTGAGACTGTTATATTGTTAATTTTTAGAAAAAAAAATTATTGATTTCTTTGTTATTTTTTTGTCCATAATCTTACCAAGCGATGGTTATATTTTTTATGTTAGTACTCGTGAAAAAATGCGGATATAAATACTGCATTTATATCCATTTGATTTGCATATTCCAGTCAGTCACCATGCGTCTGCTATTATTGCTGCCTCTAGTAGCAATGATTGTTGCACAGCAATTGGCTCTAACTGCTTCTGCCGCCGCTAAAACTCCCGTTATCCTCATACCTGGCGACGGCGGCAGTCAAGTCGAAGCCCGATTGGACGGCAAGCCATCCGTACCGCACTACTGGTGCTCCAAAACTACCAAAGATTATTTTCCAATCTGGCTCAATCTGGAACTGCTCACCTACTTTACTATCGATTGTTTTATTGATAATTTCCGTTTGCACTTTAACAACGCCACGGGACTGAGCAGCAATGCGCCCAATGTGAGCATTCGGGTGCCCAACTATGGCGACACGGCGGCTGTCGAATATTTTGACGTGTCGAAAATCTCGCCTAGCGCTTATTTTAGCGGCCTGGTGGCGGCCCTCACTAAGCAGGTAATTGGCTTGAGTTTCTAGAGTTTCTTTTGTGAGAGTTTCATTCATCCTTCTTTGGAGGTTCCATAATCAAATTCTCTTTTAGCGATTTCGAAAATAAAATCTCGTAAAAAATCCCAAGCTTCATATCCCACTTTAGAGATCCCAATCTTTATATCCCATTTTAAAGATCCCAAGCTGCTTATCCCAATTTTTGAGATCCAAGCTTTATATCCCATTTTAAGATCCAAAGCTTCATATCCCATTCTAAAGATCCCAAGCTGCAAATCCTTTCTTTGAGATCCAAAATTAATAATCCCATTGTAAAGATCCTAAACTTCCCATCCTCTTTTGGAGATTCGAGAATCGAATTGCACTAAAAAATCCCAATATTCATATCTCATTTTAGATATCCCAAACTGCAAGTCCCTTTTTAAGAGGTCCCAAGCTGCAAGTCTTTTTTAAAAGATCCCAAACTGCAAATAATGTTTGGAGATCTAAAAAAATCTTTTAATCCTTAAAACCCAATAAATCAAATCCTCTTTTTAGATGTACCATAATATAAACCAATTTTAGAGATCCCATAATCTAGTCCTCTTTTAGCGATCACAGAATCAAATTGCATTAAAAGAATCTCAATCTTTACATCCCATTTTCGAGATCCTAAACTAAAAATCCTATAAGATCCAAAATTAATAATCACATTTTAAAGATACCAAGCTTTATATTCTCTAGTAGAGATCCCATAATCAGATATTGTTTTAAAGATCCAAGAATCAAATCGCATTTAAAAAATCGTCAACTCTATATCCTATTTTAGAGATCCCATGCTGCAAATCCCATTTGAAAGATACAGTGCTTACAATTCTTTTTTGAGACACACGCTAAAGACCTACTTCTGTTCCTGGCACTTAATAACCCCACCTAATTCCTATCTTGTCAGTCGGGCTACGTTAGAAACGTGTCCGTTCGCGGCGTCCCCTTCGACTTTCGTCGCTCCCCGATCGACCTGGACGTCGCCAAATTCGACGAAGATCTTCGCCAACTCATCGAAAGCACCTGCCAAGCTAACGGAGGCAGGCCGGCACTTCTGGTGGCCCACAGCTACGGCAATATCATGGCTCTGCGCTTTCTTCAACGCCAAACCGCCGATTGGAAACGGCGCTACGTTCGCGCGCTAATGGCCGTCGGCGCGCCTCTGGGTGGCGCCGTTAAGACTGCCAGAGCCGTGTCTAGCGGCGATACGCTAAACTTACCGTTTGAAAATCCGCTTACGGTGAGTTCGAGCGATTCAAAAAATTCTCGAATATTATGCTCGAATTTTAATAACACGACGTCATCTTAGTAGCTTTAGCTAATTAAAAAAAATTATCATGTCTTTATGCGCCGAAAAGACGACATTTCTGCGAAATAATTTTGACATTCACTTGCCTCATTTGGCCTTAGTCGGACATAATGATATTCTATGACGTCATTCAGTCATTATTTTGGACTGATATTCTACGACGTCATCAAGAACTTACATCGACATTATAATATTCTATGACGTCATCAATTTACACATAAATATAGTCTATGACGTCATCATGACCTTATATAGACAGAATAAATGCTATGACGTGATCGATACCTTATTTGGACATTATAATATTCTATGACGTCATCAAGGTCCTATTTATTCATAATGATAGTCTATGACATCATGAAGGCTTTATTTAGACAATGAAATGGTATGACGTCATCGATACCTTATTGAGACATTATAATATTCTGTGACGTCATTAAGGTCCTATTTATGCATAATGATAGTCTGTGACGTCATAACGCTATTTTATGACGTAATAATAACCTTATTGGCCATAGGCTATTGTTCATCAAGATGACATTGTATGACGTCATCAAAATATCATTTGACAACGCAGTCTACAATTATAAATCAATCGCTATCACTGAATCCCCCGCAGATCCGGCCGCTGCAGCGCTCCTTCTTATCCTCGGAATTTCTGCTGCCCCAGTCCAGCCTGTGGCCAGCCGGCGAGCCTTTCGCCAGCCGACCGAGTCGAAACTACAGCACAGCCGACTACGCCGCATTCTTCGCCGACATCGGCTTTCCGGAGGGCTTCGCGATGCGCTCGGCCTCGCTGAAAGACTACGATCCGATCAAACCGCCCGGCGTTGAGGTTCACTGCGTACACGGTCTCGGCCTACCAACGCCGGGTAGATTTGTTTGGAGTAGCGACCAGCCCGGCTGGGCCGACTCGCAGCCCGACGTTGTCAATGACAACGGTGACGGGACCGTGAACGAGCGAAGCCTGCGTTCCTGCGTGCAGTTCTGGTCTGGGGTGCAGCAGCAACCGGTAGGGTGCCGCTTTTGTGTTGTCTGTATCACCACTTCAGGGTCCCCCGTGAATCTTTCAGATAACTGTGGGGTTTGTCAGATGCCTGATTCCCCTCCCTGTGGGGTTCGTCAGATGCCTGATTCCCCTCCCTGTGGGGTTCGTCAGATGCCTGATTCCCCTCCCTGTGGGGTTCGTCAGATGCCTGATTCCCCTCCCTGTGGGGTTCGTCAGATGCCTGATTCCCCTCCCTGTGGGTCCTTCAGATGCCTGATTCCCCTCCCTGTGGGGTTTGTCAGATGCCTGATTCCCCTCCCTGTGGGGTTCGTCAGATGCCTGATTCCCCTCCCTGTGGGTCCTTCAGATGCCTGATTCCCCTCCCTGTGGGGTTCGTCAGATGCCTGATTCCCCTCCCTGTGGGGTTCGTCAGATGCCTGATTCCCCTCCCTGTGGGTCCTTCAGATGCCTGATTCCCCTCCCTGTGGGTCCTTCAGATGCCTGATTCCCCTCCCTGTGGGGTTTGTCAGATGCCTGATTCCCCTCCCTGTGGGTCCTTCAGATGCCTGATTCCCCTCCCTGTGGGGTTCGTCAGATGCCTGATTCCCCTCCCTGTGGGGTTCGTCAGATGCCTGATTCCCCTCCTTGTGGGGTTCGTCAGATGCCTGATTCCCCTCCCTGTGGGTCCTTCAGATGCCTGATTCCCCTCCCTGTGGAGTTCGTCAGATGCCTGATTTCCCTCCCTGTGGGTCCTTCAGATGCCTGATTCCCCTCCCTGTGGGGTTCGTCAGATGCCTGATTCCCCTCCCTGTGGGGTTCGTCAGATGCCTGATTCCCCTCCCTGTGGGGTTCGTCAGATGCCTGATTCCCCTCCCTGTGGGGTTCGTCAGATGCCTGATTCCCCTCCCTGTGGGGTTCGTCAGATGCCTGATTCCCCTCCCTGTGGGGTTCGTCAGATGCCTGATTCCCCTCCCTGTGGGGTTCGTCAGATGCCTGATTCCCCTCCCTGTGGGGTTCGTCAGATGCCTGATTCCCCTCCCTGTCAGTGTTGCCACTGACTGATTTCGAAACAAAAACGCAGGCCGAAAAAAATAACGCCAACTTTTTTCTCATAAAAAGGACTTCCTTGCTAGCCGTATCACTGTTACCGGATTCGAATATTGTACTTATATTGTATCTATTGCACGTATATTGTGTCTGGTGACTTCTGACACAGCGGCACTCATTCCAAAAATGCCAAAGACGAAAAACCAGTAGTTACTTGTTAGCAAATTTCGAGCAAAAATTATAATACGAGTAATTAGTTTTTCTTCTTCTTAGGCACATGGGGAAGGCGTGCAAGAACAGCGTTCTCCGCTTGTCGCTTCAGCCTTGCTGCTTCCTCGGCTGTGCGCTGAACGACTTGGTCCAGTGCACGCTGTTCAATGACAAGCCGCTCAGACTCAAATTGTGACAGCCGAACAGAAACGGCCGTATCTTCTCCCTGTGCTTTGCGCAGCCTGTCAATCGCAATTTGAACGTCTCGCTCGGCTTCAATGCACTTTGCCGCAGTCTCCGCTTTTTTCGCGACCTGCTGGCTCTGTTCCTGAGCGAGGCGTTCGAGTGCATCTTTTCGCTCAGCGTTCTATAATGTTGCGGGAAATATTGAATTAAATACAGTATTATAAATTCATTATAAAAAGTAATTAATGTTTTCACGGAATGCTTTTACCTTTTTAGCTTCTCGGCGCAACTTCTCTTGGTCTGCTTCAGCTGCCTTTTTAATTGCTGCCAGTTCACTTGCCTTTTTTTCAGCAGCCATTCGCTGCTTGTACTCGGAACTCGCCTTTAAAGCGGCCTGAATTAGTTCATCAGGAATCGGCACATTTTTTGGTTTAAGGCTACGAGCACACAAAAAGCTGCGAGCTAAAAGTGAGTCTCGGAGCTTTTCGTCCGAGAGTCGATTTCGCTTTGGATTGGCGCTAGCGTCGTGGGACTTTCCGATGAACCGCTCTGCATCTGCGTTTCCATGAAACAGGGTGCAGCATGCAGAAGCAAGACGCGATAAAAGCGGGTATCGACCAGTCTTGGCAGCCTTCCTCCAACCACCAGCAATGTCGTGATTGTCAGGCAAAAGGAGATCGCCGGCGTTGGTTCGCAGATTTAGTAGCCTAACCTCAGTTTGGAGGCTACTAATGTCGCTAGCTGGAACGACTAGAGGAAGCATTTTAGCAACGAACAGCACAGCCTCTTCATCGACTTCAGTTGTGAAGTCCAGAAACTTCATGCAGCGCAGAACTTTCTTCTTGAGCGGCAGCTTCTCCTGCAAGTAGGTTGCCACCGCTAGGTAAAACTGCTTAAAGCGAAAAAGTAGCGGCTTTTGCCGATCAGGCAGAGTAGCTTGCTGGCCAATTACAATCTTTGTCATGGGTAAATGCAGACTTTGATCTTTAAAGTCGACGAATGCAACCGACTTATTCACAAAGGCAGATGGTTTTATAAACTAGATGGCAATGGCTTCAAGCAAGGCGGTCATCTCCGGATGCAGCCGGTGAATTAGGACTGTACAGCTTTCTTGGAGCAGTTTCTCAAAGCGGCTTGCAAGCTTTAGAGCGTGGATCATAAATCGGACGCAAACCAGTGTGTCCGGGTTTTGGATGGCAGCTCGGAGTCTTCGCATGCGGTCAGAATTGTCGTCAGATTGCGAAAGGAAGAGAGATAGAGGAACCCACTGCTCCTCTATGCGCTCCAAGCAGGGAAGGAGAATGAGCCATCGTAACTCCACGTTCCGCTTGAAGGAAAGCTGTGCCATGCCAATTTGTTCTTGCAGGGCCTTGAATTCCTTTCGACGAGTAATGCTTCTGCTGAAGCAGGCAAAAATGTCGTCAGCAAGGTCGGACACTTCAGAAAGATGACAGTTTGAAGCCTTTCGAAATGCGTTGGCAACAATGTGCAGTGTGCAGCTACCTATGTCAAGTAGATGTTCGAGCTCAGGAGTTTGACGCAAGATTGCAGACACCCCGGCGTGTTCGCCAACCATCACGCTGCAACCATCGGAAAAATTTCCAATCCATTTCGATAAAGGGAGCTTGCTGTCCAAAACGCACTGTCGAATTAGTTGCGCACATGAAGCAGCGTCGTGGCCTTCCAGAGGAAGTTGGTTGAGCATCTCGACCACAACACTGCCCTCAGAATTAAGATAACGTACGCAAATCATCATAAGACCGTCACTCTCATCATAGCTGATGGAGTAAAAGCCGAATGACGATTCTAGTGCATCCACACCCACAATCGACTCAGTTATTTTTTGCTGCACAAAAGGAACGATCGCGAATGACAGCAAGTAGGCCTGCTTGGTGCGGGCACAAGAAAAGCTTGCAGCGATTTTAGAATCCGAAAACATGGCTCGAAATAAATCAGGGCTGTCGTCCTCCGTGTTAAAGCTCTTCGATTTGTATGCCGAGTTCCACACCCAGCGAATTTCGGCTGCAGTCGTTTTGATTGACTTGTCATCGCTACTACTAGCTGCTGGATCTTTCTGTTTAGTGCAGAAGGATGCGATTGACTTCTGCTTCTGCTGCATAGCTGCATTTGCTTCGTGAATTTTTGCTTTCATGTGCTGTTTGATGGCGGAAATTCCACCGCTTCCAACATGTATCGGTCTATCGCAGAAAAGGCAGAACGCGTCTGTATTGACTTTACCCTTCGTCAACCATTTCTCTGCTTCTAGGGAAACAATCCAAGCGGCGTCGAAAGTTGTTAGCCGAGTTCGCTTTGAATCGTTCGACGCAGTGCTCATGCTCACAGAAATTATTATTTGTTGTTGTTGTCTGGAGTTTAAAATCAGCTTATGATTGAAATGCATATGAAAATACTTAAGTTAAAATGGCAATGTCAGGTATGCTAATAATAAACTATGGTATTGGGTGAGGGCGATTCTGTGGTGTTGAGGGCGGTTCTGTGGGTTCAAGGGCAATTCTGTGGGGTATTTTTAGTGGTTTCTAAATGTTACTAAGCAGGAAAGCAAAAGCGAGTTCTTTAAATTGTATTTTGTACAGTGTTTATTATTAGCATTACTGTTATTTGAGTGCAGTACAAAAATATTACAAGGATCAATGAACCATTCAAGAAAAAACGCCAGAAAGTGAGAATTTGGAGAAAAAAAACGCCTAACGCCAAAAAAAACGCCAGCGTTAAAAAACGCCACAAGTGGCAACACTGGTACGCAAATCATCATAAGACCGTCACTCTCATCATAGCTGATGGAGTAAAAGCCGAATGACGATTCTAGTGCATCCACACCCACAATCGACTCAGTTATTTTTTGCTGCACAAAAGGAACGATCGCGAATGACAGCAAGTAGATGTTGTCAGGGAGTCCCTGTGGGGTTCGTCAGATGCCTGATTTCCCTCCCTGTGGGTCCTTCAGATGCCTGATTCCCCTCCCTGTGGGGTTTGTCAGATGCCTGATTCCCCTCCCTGTGGGGTTCGTCAGATGCCTGATTCCCCTCCATGTGGGTTCTTCATATGCCTGATTCCCCCCCTGTGTGTTCTTTATATGCCTGATCCCCCCCTGTGTGTTCTTTATATGCCTGATTCCCGTCCCTGTGTGTTCTTCATATGCCTGATTTCCCCCCCCCCCTGTGTGTTCTTCATATGCCTGATTCCCCCCCCCCCTGTGTGTTCTTCATATGCCTGATTCCCCCCCTGTGTGTTCTTCAGATGCCTGATTCCTCTCCCTGTGTGTTCTTCAGATGCCTGATTCCCCCCTGTGTGTTCTTCAGATGCCTGATTCCTCTCCCTGTGTGTTCTTCAGATGCCTGATTCCCCTCCAACTGCGTCCTTCAGATGCCGTCACGGTAGATGGCCTTGAGGTCTTAGGATCATCTTCCAACTCGAAGCTGTGTTTTTTTCAATACTATTCGTGCCACACATCGAATCTTACATTGCATTGCTTGAGCCTGCAGCACTTATGGTTACCATCCTCACTCGTTGAATAAGAGCTCTGTCGAGCTTATAGGTCCAATTTTTATATTGCAATAAATACCTAATTTCTAATCTTCAAAACAATAATACCTGTTGTTAATTATTTCTTCCTGACTGTACCTGTGAAACAAATAAAAAGTAATTTTTTTCACATTAACAGGTCCACAGTTTTGTCATCGATGGTGCCGAGCATGTTAAGATTCTGCGCCACGAAGCCTTCATCAACTACACGCTGAACGTGCTAAGCAGCTTCAACAAGGCTGAGGTTGAATCGAAGACGCTGTTCTTTTCGTCGGATTCCTCTTCGAATAAGGATGTGGAAGATCGCTGGTTGTAGGATGCGCTCTGAACTTTTTCAGTTGATAAACCATACTTTTGCGCGAGCTAACATACAACAGTAGACTATACAGATTTTTAATGCACATTTTTATACCTCAAAATTTGTCAACTTGAAATTCATAGGAAGCGTAGCTTATCCCAAGTAGTAAGATAGCTGCTTAACTACTTATTTTATTGTTGAAATATGAACAGCTTAACTCGGTTACACGGCTATTTGTTTCTATGTCTACAGCTCAAAATGGCTTAAGATAGTGTTTTGTATTTGTTTATTTTCTTGTTACCAAATTGAATCGTGTCAAACTTCCATTTCGACCCGTTTGTCTATTGGTTTATCTTATTATGCTTGATCGTTTAAAAAAAATATTTTTTGCGTGTAAAAAATATATAAATATTTGTTTATTCAGCTGATTTATCAGTCTGTGTGTGCCGTGTGATGATTCCAACTATAAAATCTGTCATTTGTCGTTTTTTGAAATTAATTTTAGTAAGTTGAAGTACGTTAACATCTTATTCAAACATGAACTCAATGACGTCATTCAAACAATAGATGTTACGTCACCATTGTACTTTTATTTATCGATCCGAGTTTTAAGCAAGCAACAAAGAAATAGAGGATAAAAATGCCAAGCATTGAATTGACTTCAATGGTTGTCCTCGTCTGAACCCTGCGGACAGAAGGCGGCATCAAACTGATCTGAACTGATCCGACCTTTCCTCAGCTTCTTCAACAGGCCGACGTCTCGTTCCAGCTCGGCCAGATCGTCCTCGTTTAGTCCGTTGTCATCCGCTGCGTCAGCGGCTCGGCGCTTTCTCTGACGTCGCTGCTGTTTGACGGCGCGCGCTTCGCGCTCTCGACGTCGTTCTATTCGAAGGCGCCGGTAGGCGGGAAGCGACGACAGGTCGTCTTTGGAGCTGAGCTTGCCGGCCTGCGGCTGCTCCTGCGATGAATGGAAAAGTAGCCTAGCTTATCCCAGATCCCACTTAGTAATTCCATTTTAGATTATTAATCCCATACAAAAAAATGGGATTTAAATATCAAGATTTCACCAAGGACACCTTAAGTAAAATGATCGTCGTTTCTTGGAAAGTTGTTCAAGTCCTGCCTTCTTAATCTATCGAAGTATGTCCTTATTTGTTAAATATAGATCTTTAAATTATAAAAAAATCTTAAAAAATTTAATAAAATGGTATTTTACTAGCTAGGCAAGTTCTAATCCATTTCTAACCTAGTCTGTTTTATTCAAACAACATTTCTAATAATTTATTTTGGATAATTTTGCTGTCCCTGGTAATTTTGCCGAAAGTGAATCAATATCAATAAAAATAATAGGAAGATCAAATTTTTCGCAAACTAAAACGCACAAAGTTAGATAGAGTAAGAAGGCAGGAAATAAATATCAAAATATGAGAGTTGCATCTGCTTCCAATCGAGCGCAATCTTTATTTTATGTTGAAAATCAGCAAATTTCCCATCTCCGTAGTGTATTTTTTTTCGTAACTTTCTAAGAAACGAAGTGTCCCGTCCTACTTAAGGTGTCCTTGGATTTCACACCTTTAGTAAGATTCTATAAGTGTGAGTAAAAAAAGCAGACAACAAAGAAAGCAAACAGAGCTCTTACCAGCTTAGATTGCAACTGTTTCTCCCTCTGTCTTCGAACGCTCCGGTCCAGATAGGGTATGGCACCAAAATCGACGTCCTTGACCGGCTCAAAATCTGTGACTGGCAGTTTGCGCAGCTCCGGCATTTTGGGCAGCCGCAGAAGGCCGAACGCCGTGGCCAAACGGCCAATGTTGAGGTCGCGCAGGCGGAACAACAAGCGGCACTCGTGCTTCCTGTAAAATTGCACGTAGGACACGAAAGCTCGGACGGATTTTTCGCATAGCAGTCGGTCGCGACTGCACAGCTCGCGCAGTTGGGGGCCCAGATCTGCGAGGCTGTCCGGGTCTTCTTCATTGGGCAATTCGTGACGCTCCACCTGGGGATTTTTTTATTTAGTATTGTTACAGCGTTGATAAAAACGTCGGATAATCTCCCTTCAATATTAGTCATAATTGGTTTTAAAACTCAAAATCTCACATTCACTGTGAGAGAAAACTATAGCCTACATACAAAAAAATCTCAGTCCCACAAGGAGACGAATCTCAAGCTAACATGAAGACGAATCTCAAGCCCACTTAGAGACGAATCTCAAGCCTACATCGACGAATCTCATACCCACAAAGCGACGAATCTCACACCCACAAGGAGATGAATCTTAAGCCCACATAGAGACGAATCTCAAGCCTTCATAGAGACGAATCTAAAGCCTACAAAGCGATGAATCTCAAGCCTACAAAGAGACGAATCTCAACCCCCCCACTTAGAGACGAATCTCAAGCCCACATAGAGACGAATCTCAAGCCTACAAAGCGATGAATCTCAAGCCTACAAAGAGACGAATCTCAACCCCCCCACTTAGAGACGAATCTCAAGCCCACATAGAGACGAATCTCAAGCTCACATAAAGACGAATCTCATACCCACATAGAGACGAATCTCAAGCTCACATAGAGACGAATCTCAAGCCTACATAGAGACGAATCTCAAGCTGACATGGAGACGAATCTCAAGCCTATTAGAGACGAATCTCAAGCCCACATAGAGACGAATCTCATACCCACATAGAGACGAATCTCAAGCTCACATGGAGACGAATCTCAAGCTGACATGGAGACGAATCTCATACCCACATAGAGACGAATCTCAAGCCGACATAGAGACGAATCTCAAGCCCACATAGAGACGAATCTCAAGCCCACATAGAGACGAATCTTGCAGCCGAATAACCCGCAAAATCCCATCAAGCCGGCTCACCGCAACGCCCTGATTAAGTCGCAGAAACTCCACGTACTCCAACTCGTGCGACTGCAACAGCAGCAGCGCCCGGCCCTCCCGACCGCTCCGGGCAGTTCGGCCGCACCGATGCACAAAATGCTCGGCGCTGGTTGGCGGATCCAGCTGCAGTACCCAGGCCACGTCGGGCAGATCGACGCCCCTAGCCAGGACGTCGGTGCAGACCAGGGCGCCGGAGCTGCAGGCGGCGAATGCAGCGAACACGGCACGCCGTTTACGGCGCATTCGGCCGTGAATGGCGGACAGGGCGGGTAGGTCTGGGCGGAGGCGGCGCAACGCTTTGGCGAGGTAGTCGGCGACTGCACAGGTTGCTACGAATACCAGCACCTGGTGGTGGTAGGTTAAGATTGCATTTATTAGTGGACCTTTGATTTATGATTTATACTTTGACATCTTGGAAATTGTCTGACGCTCATAATATAAAAGCCTAATCCTTTACAATCTGGCTCTGAAATCTAACATACTAATACGCAGAATCAAATCAAAATCTTAAAGAATCATATTTCAATCTTATCTAGATCCTATCTAGGGGATCCTAATTAAAATCCTATTAGAATCCCGAGAAATCCCAAAATCCTATTGAAACCCTAGAATCCTATTGAAATCCCAAGAATTCCATTGATATCCCAAGAATTCCACTGATATCCCTAAAATCCCATTAAAATCCCTAGAATCCTATAAAAATCCAGAAAATCTTATTGAAATTCCAGAATCCAATGACAATCCCTAGAATTTTTTTTCAATCCCTAGATTCTCATTGAAATCCCTCGAATCCCATTGAAATCCCTAGAATACTATTAAAATTCCAAGAATCCCATTAAAATCCCTAGAATCCAATTAAAATCCCAAGAATCCCATTAAAATTCTAAGAATCCAATCAAAATCCAAGAATTCTATAAAAATCCAAGAATCCCATCGAAATCCCAAAAAACCCCATAAAAATCTCCCGAATCCAATAGAAATCTTGAGAATCCTATTAAAATCCAAAGAATCCAATCAAAATCGCAAGAGTCCCATAAAAATCCAAGAATCATATAAAAAGAATCCCATCAAAATGCCAAAAATCCCATCAAAATCCCAAACATACCATCAAAATCCAAAGAATCCCATCAAAATCCCAAAAATCTCATCAAAATCCCAAAAATCCCATTAAAATCCTAAGAATCCAATCAAAATCGTAAAAATCCAATCAAAATGCCAAGAATCCCATAAAGTCACATAGCTGAACTCCCATCTAAATGTCAAACATCAATCAATAAATCACAGAGAACAACTCAAACCTTCTGCTTAGTCGCGTGCTCCATCAAAAACCGACAAAGAAAGTCGAATTTTTTATCAGCCCGAATCTCGCAGTAGAGATTAGTCAGTCCGGCAGGGACTCGCGCCAGTTTCTCGGTGACCCGCACGGACACCGGATTACGTAATCCGGCTCGAATCAGCTGTTCAAGCTCGCGAGTCTGCGTAGCGCTGAACAGGCCTGTGCGACGTTGTTTCGGCAGGCGCGACAGCAGAGCGTCCAAGGCCGGACGGAAGCCCTGCTGCAGCAGCCGGTCGGCCTCGTCCAGCACGAGCAGCTCGACGGAACGGAGCGCCGAACGGAGGCGTTCGCCGGTTGAACAGCTGGATTCGAGCAGGTCGCTAAGGCGACGCGGCGTGGCTACGATAATTGTGGCGCCCTGTTGTTGGAGAGTTTGATAACATTGAATAAACTATTCGGGATAGGAATTTTTAACTGAAAACCAGGTTCTAGGATCAGGGACTTTGTAGGCCATGTATCTTGGGATCAGGGATTTTTGGGAGGCTATAGGGATTTTAGGATCAGGGGATTTTATAGGCGTTATAGGCATTTCGGTATCAGGGGATTTTAGGGGCTATAGGGATTTTGGGATCGGGGGATTTTAGTGGGCTATAGGGATTTTGCGATCAGGGATTTTAAGGGGGCGATAGGGATTTTGGGATCAGAATTTAAGGGGGCTATAGGGATTTTGGGATCAGAGAATTTAAGGGGGCTATAGGGATTTTGGGATCGAGGGATTTTAAGGGGGCTATAGGGATTTTGGGATCGAGGGATTTTAAGGGGGCTATAGGGATTTTGGGATTAGAGAATTTAGGGGGCTATAGGGATTTTGGGATCGGGGGATTTAAGGGGGCTATAGGGATTTTGAGATCAGAGAATTTAAGGGGGCTATAGGGATTTTGGGATCGGGGGATTTTAAGGGGGCTATAGGGATTTTGGGATCAGAGAATTCAAGGGGGCTATAGGGATTTTGGGATCGAGGGATTTTAAGGGGGCTATAGGGATTTTGGGATTAGAGAATTTAGGGGGCTATAGGGATTTTGGGATCGGGGGATTTTAGTGGGCTATAGGGATTTTGGGATCGGGGGATTTTAAGGGGGCTATAGGGATTTTGGGATCAGAGAATTTAAGGGGGCTATAGGGATTTTGGGATCAGAGAATTTAAGGGGGCTATAGGGATTTTGGGATCGAGGGATTTTAAGGGGGCTATAGGGATTTTGGGATTAGAGAATTTAGGGGGCTATAGGGATTTTGGGATCGGGGGATTTAAGGGGGCTATAGGGATTTTGAGATCAGAGAATTTAAGGGGGCTATAGGGATTTTGGGATCGGGGGATTTTAAGGGGGCTATAGGGATTTTGGGATCAGAGAATTTAAGGGGGCTATAGGGATTTTGGGATCAGAGAATTTAAGGGGGCTATAGGGATTTTGGGATTAGAGAATTTAGGGGGCTGTAGGGATTTTGGGATCGGGGGATTTAAGGGGGCTATAGGGATTTTGAGATCAGAGAATTTAAGGGGGCTATAGGGATTTTGGGATCGAGGGATTTTAAGGGGGCTATAGGGATTTTGGGATTAGAGAATTTAGGGGGCTATAGGGATTTTGGGATCGGGGGATTTAAGGGGGCTATAGGGATTTTGAGATCAGAGAATTTAAGGGGGCTATAGGGATTTTGGGATCGGGGGATTTTAAGGGGGCTATAGGGATTTTGGGATCAGAGAATTTAAGGGGGCTATAGGGATTTTGAGATCAGAGAATTTAAGGGGGCTATAGGGATTTTGGGATCGAGGGATTTTAAGGGGGCTATAGGGATTTTGGGATTAGAGAATTTAGGGGGCTGTAGGGATTTTGGGATCGGGGGATTTAAGGGGGCTATAGGGATTTTGAGATCAGAGAATTTAAGGGAGCTATAGGGATTTTGGGATCGGGGGATTTAAGGGGGCTATAGGGATTTTGCGATCAGAGAATTTAAGGGGGCTATAGGGATTTTGGGATCGGGGGATTTTAAGGGGGCTATAGGAATTTTGGGATCAGAGAATTTAAGGGGGCTATAGGGATTTTGGGATCAGAGAATTTAAGGGGGCTATAGGGATTTTGGGATCGGGGGATTTTAAGGGGGGCTATCGGGATTTTGAGATCGGGGGATTTTAGGGGCTATAGGGATTTGGGATCAGGGATTTTATGGGGCTATAGGGATTTAAGATCAGGTATTTTAGGGGAGTATAAGGACCTTAAATCAAATAATTCTAGGATTGAGGTAAGGAAAGAAATGGGTCTCTAAAAGTAGTCTGAAGCCGAACACAAATCACAAGTCAGTCAAAATAGATCCCACCTTAGCCAAAGCGTCCTCAATCTCGGCCTGCGAGCATCCCCTGGTAAGCAGCATCTGGCCCATCCTGCCCCCGGCCTCGCGCTCCGCATAGTGCGGCAGCAGCTGGCCAAGGACTCCGCTAACCTGTCTGGCCAGCTCCGCCGTGGGCGCCACAACAACCGCGCCAGTCTCGCCGCGTCCCCACGGCTCGCTTCGGCGCGCTAAAAGTTCCAACGCCGGCAACAGATAGGCCAGTGTTTTGCCCGAACCGGTCACAGCCTCCGCGGCTACATCTTTGTTGCTAAGCAGCAAAGGAATGCAAGCCTTCTGTACAGGCGTTGGCGAAGTAAAGCCAAGAGAAGCAATGGCTGCTTGGGCAGCTGGAGAGAGCTGGATTCTGTCCAGCTGCCAGCCTGTTGCTTCCGGCTGCTGTTGCTGTTGCTGCTGAAGAAAGCCATTATTGAATAAGTATAGGGATTGAAGTATTTTGATGTACTGACTATTGCAAAAGAGTCACTAAGGGTAGCTTTTTAACACAGAGTGACTATCAAAGGGTTTTAGCCTATTATCTTAGGAGCAGTGAGGTAAAGTAAAGAACCGGGAGATTTTCTAAGCGACTGTAAGATTATTCAAGGAACGGGAAATTATCAAAGACACAAGAGATTATGTAACAGACATGGAGATTATCTAGGGTGCAAGGAGATTTTTTGAAGGAAAGATTATCTTGAAACAGCGAGACTAAATAAACAAGAGTAAGATTATTTCTAAAGAACAGGGAGATTATCCAATAAACAAGATGAGCTGAGGGACAGGGAGATTATCAAAAGGACATTAAGATTACTTAAGGGACATTGAGATTATCTAAAGGATATTCAGATTATCTAAGGGACATTGAGATCATCTAAGGGACATTGGGATTATTTAAGAAACATTGAGATTACTTAAGGGACGTTAAGATTATCTAAGTGACAGGAAGATTATCTAAGGGACAGGGGGATTATCTAAGGGACAGGAGATTCCAGGGAAGAGATTATCTAAGGACAGGAAGATTATCCAAGGGACACTGAGATTATCTAAGGGACAGGGAGATTATCTAAGGGACAGGGAGATTATCTAAGGGACAGGGAGATTATTTAAGGGACATGGAGATTATCTAAGGGACAGGGAGATTATCTAAGGGACAGGGAGATTATCCAAGGGTCAGGGACAGGGAGATTATCTAAGGGACAGGGAGATTATCCAAGGGTCAGGGACAGAGAGATTATCTAAGGGACAGGGAGATTATCCAAGGGTCAGGGACAGGGAGATTATCTAAGGGACAGGGAGATTATCTAAGGGACATTGGGATTATTTAAGAAACATGGAGATTATCTAAGGGACAAAGAAATTTTTAATAGGCAGGTAGATTATCTTATCTAGATCATTGTTACTTCAAGCAAAAAGTAAAGAATTTCTGACAAGCAAAAAGCCCCACAAAAATTTAACAGGGCATTTACAGGGCATTTAACAACCTGTATTATGGTTTTTGGCAATGCGAATATCAAATAAAGGGAAGAGAAATATCAGTTACAACAAATTTTACACACACAGAAACACAAACTGACACCATTAGAATAGTAAGGCTGAATCACCGATATAAGGCACACATACAACTGACATTAATGCATAATGCAATAATTTATCATCATCAAAGTGCTAAAACTATACAAATAATGCACCGCTCATTACATTTCAAAGTAAAGTAATGCAACGTCGAGTAAGACAATATAAATCAAAGATATTTCGGGGTTATTTGCATCCGACTCATAACCGAGAGGTCCTTGGTTCGAGTCCCAATTATAAGAAGACAATTTTTATTCTTAAACTACCAAATAAACCGCTGCTCATCTGAGACTCCAGGCCAATAAAACGGCCTACTCAAAAACAGCCAATAAACGCCAGCATTAATAGCGCCAAAATAAACTACTTCAATTATTAACCAACGACGCGAATTAGAGTCCTCCGACACGCTTAGTCGCCATAGCAACCAAGGTGCAATGAAATAGCGAGGCTCAATAAGCGAGGCCGGCACAAGAGCTAGACAGCTGCAGACAAGCAGTGATAGACGGAACAGACAAGACCTGGGCAATTTGTGCCAATAGATGAGCAGGGACGCGATGTACACCGGGGTGATCAGGTAGCGGACAGTCCAGTGACGCTGGAACACTCGCTGCCAGACGTAGAATGTCAGATGGCGATTGTCGGCTAGCAGGTAGGGATGCTCGAAGGTATGGTATCTGGAGTGAATTAGAGTGGGGGGATTTTTCTTTTGAAAATATTTTTTCATTGGAGTTAAGTTCAAGGTCATAAAATATCAAGTCCTATTTTAACTATAGATCAGAAAGAGGAAATCCCCATGTTAACTAGAAATCACATAATAGGGCAATCCCCATGTTAACTAGAAATCACAGAATAGGGAAATCCCCATGTTTACTACTTTAAATAACAGAATAGGGAAAACCCCATGTTAACTAGAAATCACAGAATAGGGAAATCCCTTGTTAACTAGAAATCACAGAATAGGGAAATCCCCTTGTTAACTATAAATCACAGAATAGGGAAATCTCCATGTTAACCAGAAATCACAGAATGGGGAAATCCCCATTTTAGCTAGAAACCATAGAAAAGGGAAATCCCCATTACTACTAGAAATCACAAAATGGGGAAATCCCCGTTTTAACTAGAAATCACAGATTAGGGAAATCCTCATTTTTACTAGAAATCACAGAATAGGGAAATCCCCGTGCTAACTAGGAATCACATAATAGGGAAATCCCCATGTTACCTAGAAATCACAGAAAGGGAAATCCCTATGTTACCTAGAAATCACAGAATAGGGAAATCCCTGATTCCCTATGTTGACTAAAAATCACAGAAAAGGGAAATCGGGGATTGTTGGATTATAACGTAAAATTGCGGATTCAAACAGATCAACACAAACCTGACAGCCAAGCAGGCAACGCCGCACATCGCCAACACTGGCACAGTCCATCCTACGCAGCCATTGCACTTTTAAGGCCAGCGGCGCCCTAGCAACCGCTGCCCAGGCGACGCGAGCCGCCGCAACCGGGATGCATAGCAACGCAAAATGCTAAAAAGTACAAAGCCTGCGGCGTGTGCAGTCGAGCCGAATGAGCGGACCGGTCGCCCAGAGCGACGCCATCGTTAATTCTGACGAATAAGGCGAACCCCAGTAGGGCGGCCATCAGAGGCCAGGACTGCAGGGCCACGCGACATCCGGTGATGAGGAATTCCAACGGATTCGATAGGATCTCAACGGTCTCTGACCACAGAGTTGGAGGCTGAGGGTTCGCTGCAAGAACAAAAGCAATTAAATTAACTGCAAACGAAGCGATTTTTTAAAATCTAAATTTTTTTTTACTTTATTTATAAAGTCAGGAAAAATTACGTTTCAAGGTTTAAAGAAGGTGGTTAAGCAGATAGTTGAAGCTTTTGGTTTAGGGGAATCATTTTGAGATTTTAGAATGCTGCGAGGATCTAATCTCTAAAAGTGTAGCTAAGTTGGGGATTTTTTGGGATTTCAAGATGCTGAGGATCTAATCCCTTAAACTGTAGCTAACTGGTGATTTTTTGCGATTCCGAAATGCTGCGAGGATTTTATCCCAAAAATTGTAGCTAAGTGGGAATTATTTGGGATTCCGAGATGCTGTGAGGATCTAATCCCAAATATTGCAGCAAAGTGGGATTTTTTCGGGATTTTAAGATACTGTAAGGATTTAATCCCTGAAACTTTAGCGAAGTGAGATTTTTCGGGATTTCAAAGATGCTGTGAGGATCTAATCCCAAAAAAATTGTAGCTAAGTGGGAATTATTTAGGATTTCGAGATGCTGTGAGGATCTAATCCCTGAAACTGTAGCTAAGTGGGAATTATTTAGGATTTCGAGATGCTGTGAGGATCTAATCCCTGAAAACTGTAGCAAAGTGGGAATTATTTTAAATTTTGAGATGCTGTGACAATCTATTCTACAAAAATGTTGCCAACTGGGAATTTTTTGGATTTTAAGATGGTATGAGGATCTGAATTCTAGCACAGGAGAAAACTGGGAACCATTTTGACATTTCAAAGCAACGATAACCGATCAAATCCTTAGAATCATCCTAGTTTATATTCCCATAAGACAAAAAAACCACCGCCTCACTCACCATCACCATCAGCCTGCTCTTCTTCCCTTCGTTTAGCCAGTCCCCTCAGCCGAGCCCGCCACGTCCTGTCCAGCTCAACCCCGAGGAAGAACAGCAGCCAGACTGCGTTAGTCTGCCTGCATGCGATGGCCAAGCAGCCCAGCAGGCCGGCTAACAGACGGTGCTCGTTGAGCTGCATGAAATAAGCGGCCAACAGACAGGCAATGGAGGCCTGGTCAGTATAAAACAGGCTAACAAAGAAAAATGACACCGGCAGGAGAGACAGACAGAATGCTTTCAATACGCGAGTCCTGGGCTCTGGCATGCTGATGACGTCATAGTGTCGCGGAGACGACAAAATGCCATAGATAGACAGGAAGCTAACAGCAAAATAAACTAGATTAGTTAAACGCAGACGGAATACGCTACAAATAGAATCTGGATTATTGTCAGTCGAATCTGTAACCATGGCAACCAAACGTAGCATAGCGCTAGACAAGGCGTACAGACCAGGCGGAGTTGTTATCTTAGGATCCCATTCGTTAAAAATTCCCTGACAATATTTTTGCGCCATTGGCACGTGAAAGATTTCGTCCATATAAGCAGATGGTTGAATCCTATCTACCTGCATTATTAAACAGCCGCAGAGGCCTACAGAAAATATCAATAACTCAGCTAGTAGCATTAGATGCGATCTGTCAGGTCCGACACTTGTGCTAAGTTGGCTTGGCATTTTTTCTGAAATTTTTAATACACAATAGTTAAGCCTTAAAAATGAAAAAATGTGATTTTAATTGTTTTTTATTACTCTTTCATGGAGCAAACTCATTTGAATAACAAATTATTTTAGATTTGTCACTTATCAGGTTATTCAAGGTAAAAACAGATTGGTAATAGCCTCCCATACTACTGAATTAAGTAGCCAAATTAACAACTAATATAAAAAAAATTCAACTAACTTTACACTTGTAGATACTCAAATGACTCAACTTAACAACAAAATCAACCATTTTTCCCTTTCAATTTAAGATATTTCCTGTTACACCTTGGTAAAAATGCTATATCACTGTATAACAATAAATTTGATTCTTAATTTCTAAACAGTTTGCAACCCCCCAAGTTTTCTCCTTTATCCCATATCTACCACACTATTAAAAATTTAACACATTATTTTCCAAATACAAGAAACAAAAAATGAAAGTTCCTACTTTATTGCAATTTACTTTAACTGTCATAATTTATATAAACTTTGCAGATCTCCATATTTATGTATTAAGGATAATAATAATAAATCTTTGATTTTATCTACAATTTATTTTCTAAATATTCAAATCTAAACTAGATTTACAACTAAAAACTGGAATCAATTTATGTGCATTTTTATAGTGGCAAAGCCATTATATAGTGTCAAGGGCTACTTCTACATTCTCATATTTGAAACTTATATCCTAGAAGGGAAATATTAACTGTGGTGTAAGTCAGGCACAAACTTGCTCCAAGTGCAAATTCTGGGCTCTGTGGTACAAATGCACAATTTCTGGGGCATTGTGCAAATTTTGTTTAAGCCTATGGCATAAGAATTTAGATGTTGATTCCCAATGATTATGCTTTTATAACAACTCATCTTTCTAATATATTATACATTTATAACATGCCATTTTGTTTTTGAAATAGGCCTAGTATGATGTCATTGTGTTTCTTGTTTATTATTCTTTGTTTTTGTTGTGCATATATAGCCACAATAGTTTTCAAGCCACTTTTAGAGTTTTGCATTGATTGAAAATTATTTCACTTACATTACATTTATAAGGTATGGCATCAGACAACAGTTTTATTAAATTTTCAGCTTGATTTCCTAAAGTGAAATTAATGGCTAAAAACTGTGCTAAGATGACAATTGGTTGAAGCAATTTGATAAGAATGGTAATAGCATTGGCCTGTGAGCTCAAAAGGCTAAAAAGGATAGTGAATCAAGCTATAGAGTATACTGCACCTAGTGCAATCAACCAATTTCATTTAGGTGAATTCTAAGAAATTTCAACTTATCAATTCCACTAGCAGTGCCAGTACTAGACCAGGCAATTGCAAGGAAAATACTTACTAGCACAAACGTGTTACTGCAATTGCAAGAGTCAATGAAATTTGATGCTACACAAGAATCATTCTACAGAATAAAGCTTTGAGTTGGAAGATGACCTGGTTGATAATCTCCTTGCCATCTGCCCTGACTCAAAAAAATTCTAATGGCAATTAACCTACACTAAACAAGAATCACCTACTTAGTGACTCATGGGTTGTTCCCATAGCTCAAGGAGGTAGTGCTAGAAGATGTCAAGGTATTAAATATTTTTTATCCAGATTGATAAGGCAAATAAAAACTGCAAGTATCTTGGTATTGTACTACCTAAAAAAGCACAAGTAGCAACTGAAAGTGGAAATTATTTCCACATCAATTTACCATTGCTAGACTCAACAAACCTAGAGAGCATCACTTCTGCAAATGCCACACTTTTGAAATGTGACCCTAAAGCTTCCAACTACTTTGGTATAATAACAGATAAATGTGATGCTATGCATGGTGCTAAAAGCAGAATTGTCATGCATCTGCAGAAAAACAAGCCAAATTTATTTTATGTTGGAGGATGCAGTCTGCACTATGTGCATAATGCTGCCAAGTATGCCTATGATGCATCTGACTTCAGTATTGGCATTGAAACTCTTGTATATGACATCTGTGACTTTAAATTCCCACTGTCTAAATGCAATAGTTTGGATGTAATTGCTAATGAGCTTCAAGAAGTCAAGAACTTGGCTTTTTTTTCTGGCATGTTGAAACCTGCTAGCTTCAGCATTTTATAGTTGTTGAAAGTATTCTGTAGCTTTTTTACTCACTGGTGAAATACTTCTCAGAGTTGAAAGACAATGAAGCCAATTTTTATGCTATGAAAAAATGTTTTGGACCCTAAGATGCACTTTTCATTGAATTTTCTTTCAGAAGTTCTGAAGCCATTATAGAATTTTGAACTGCTATTTCAGCAGAATAGGTGCCAGATACACCAACTCTATGATTAATTGACCAATAATGCACCTTTGGCTAAAAGCAAGGCATGCAAGCTTCTAGACCCTAATAATCAAATCAAAAATCACTTCATTCACTGAGCTGTCACTCTGACCAAGCTTTTTTCTAGCAATTGTATTGTAGACTAAGTTGGATAGTCCTTGAGTCAAGGCTTATCTATGCTAGCAGGAACTATGGTATACCAATTTTAGGACATTGAATTGCTTGATGTCTGGAGCAAACTTGTCTTTAGCTCTAAGGCAGACAACTGGCCTTTGATGCTACAAATTGTGCAGGTACTGTTAGTCTACTTGGCAATGTAGAAGTTGAACATGTCTTCAGCAATGTCACCAATGTTGTCACAAAAAATGTTCAAGCATGGCACCATGTCCTAACCATTGAGGACTCTGAAGTGCTTGGAATCCTCTACTAAGATGAAGTCATAGAAATGACCAAGATGGAGTCATAAAAAAAGACATACAATTTGTTTCCTAAGATTCTGTTTGCTAATGCCATGTAAAAAGTGACAAATTCTAGAATGGCACTTTCTGTATTACTCACAGAAGATGGAAATGGGGAAAATGAAATTGTGGCCATTTGGCTACTAAAAACCAAAACAAATGATGTTATATACCATGCTGCATACTGTCTCATAAAGGAACAAAATCCTTGCTAGCAATATACCTAAGTGGTCATGGCTAATAAAGACTTGCTAAGGAGTTTCCAGATACCAATCTGCATATTTGCTCCTTTTATGTGCCTCAAACTTTTGACAGGGAAATTGTCAAGAGCAAGATATTAAAAATTAGTACAGAGTAGAGGAGCTCTAAAAGTACGAGGGTTGTTTGGAAAGTTTGCGGACAAACTCACCTCTGTCTTGAATGAAAGGCGTAGGCTTTCTTCATACTTTATACCACAGACAAGTGTCATGTACCACAAGTCATAAAGCTATACTGGTCGAAATATCTTATCACATTTTCTTTCAGCAGTCTATTGAATCACCCACTGATTTTTTCACTATGCAAAATAACAAGGAGGCCAAGTGCAGTATTATTTGGTTTTTGTGGAAGCAAGGGAAGCACCAGGTCAACATAGTCCGTGAGTTGCATACTACTTATGGGGAAGATGCACCTTCGAAGACAATGGTCAGCAAGTGGGTCCAGCACTTTGAAGCAGGCTGGGAGACTGTTGAAGATCTGCCCCACAGTGGAAGGCCAGCCACCTCAGTCAACAATTTCAACACCAAGTGCGTGCGTCAAGCACTGGATATTGACTGACACGTCACGGTACGTGAACTGGCAGACATTATGGGTCTCCCTCCTATAGCAGTTCACACCATCCTCATAGCTGAGCTTGGAATGTCGCGAGTTGTTGCTCAATGGGTCCCGAAACTTTTGACTGATTCTCAGTGGCGCAAATGGGTCCAAGCTTGTCAGCAGCTCCTGCAGGCCTATTGCAACGACCTGAGTTTCTTGGACCGGATTGTGACAGGGGATGAGTTGTGGTTCCACTACAGCAAGCCAGAGTCCAAGAGGCAGAGCAGTGTGTGGAAGGCAGCTGGCAAACCCACCCCCGTGAAGGCCCTGACTGCACCGTCGGCTGGTAAGCAAGATGGCCACTGTCTTCTAGAACAAGGAGGGCATTCTGCTAATTGATTGGCTTCCATGTGGAGCTATGATCACCAGCGCCTATTACATCCAAGTGCTGGAGAAACTGCACAAGACAATCAAGAGGGAGCAGCATGGCAAGCTGACTAGGGGTATACTGCTGCAGTAGGACAACTTGCGGCCTCACACCAGCCAGGCAACAATGGCTGCCATTTTGGACCTGGGATTTGAGCTCCTGCCACACCAACCCTATTCGCCAGACCTTGCTCCTAGCGACTTCTGGCTGTTTAGTCAGATGAAAGAAAAACTTTGAGGCCACCAGTACAGTAGCATACAGGCCATGGCATCTGCCATCAGCCAGTGGGTCCGGAGTACCCCCAAGGAATTCTTCACTGTTGGAATTGAGAAGTTGCCAGAGCGATGGCACAAGTGTGTCTGCCTCAGGGGCAGATACATTGAGAAGTTGGATAACTAAAGTTTTGGCAATTGTTCATTGTTTATTAGTTATTCAAGTTTGTCCGCGAACTTTCCAAACAACCCTTGTACTACAACAATTTAGTGGCAGATATTTTTTCCAGCATATTAAAAAATATGTCCTTTCTACTTATAAAATAATTCCCAGCTAGTTACCTAAGAATATTGAAACTACCTTTGTTTTATTGCACAAAAACTTCAAGAACTTTATAGAAATCCAAATTATATATATACATAAATTAGTGTTCCGCCGCCATCAATCTCTGGGACCGTAACTGTAACCATAATGGTAATCAATGGGTAATCACCATAACCGTCATGACTCGTAATTACGGCCCAAAAATCACCGTAATTTGCCATAACCATAACCGTAATATAACAAAATTTTCTGGTTTTGCACAACAGAACTACAAAAATAGGTTTTTAATGCTCTACCACTATTATTTTTATTTTATAATTATTTCACTAACATCTTTTGCTATAATTATTATGCCTTTAAACATTAATTTTTTACTTTTCACGATCTACATGACTTTGAGTTGAGTTATGACACTATACATCAAGGACACCTTAAGTAGACTACTTAAGGTGTCCTTGCTATACATATCAATGTTATATCATATATGAGTTTAACATACGCTTGTTTTTATTTGTATTTTGTCTATGAACTATGTATATCTGTTGATGTCAAAAATGATTACAATGAATCTGTTTAAATTTTCTGAGAATTAATGATGGTTGTAAATCATGTACTTGTAAATTCTTTTACTTTAAACTACAAGGTGGGTACAAGGAACTTGGGTAGGTTAAGTAGTATACTTAAGGTGTTCTTAGGGTATGTAATGAAATTCAATTTGAATTTAGGGTTGGAATTTTTTAACTTCCTATAAAATGCTGATTTAAACAAAACTTCAAGCAATTGAAATATACATTTTTGCAAATTTTAACAGGCATAGAAAAAAATTTCCATGACGGAAAAATGATTATGGATAATCCTTAAAAGTTCCGTAATCCATAACCGTAAGCACAAAATTTCTCCATAACCAGTAGCCGTAATGAAAAATATGGCTACAAAAGTGCTGCTCCCGTCATATGCCGTAACCGTAACCGTCATGATGGCGGAACACTAACATAAATGCACACTAATCTTAGCAAAATCTAAATCTCTTTTGCACTAAAAAAATATCCAAAAAATGAATGGAAACCATTGCCTTGCTCTTATTTTCTTTTAAGCTACTACATATACAACAACTTTTTATAATTATAAATCTAGTTTAGGCAAATATATGAAATTGCTAGGCAAAATTCTGGTAAAAAACACAAGGACCAAGGCCATAGTCAGGAAAGTGGCACAGTGTGCGCCAAAAAAATTTTAGGGAGACAATCTGTGCACTTTCAAAGTGCTGTCTAAGTGCCATTTGTGCCTTTCTAGGGAGACTTTAATTTTGCTGCAAAGATTTTCTAGCAGCTTAGGAAGATTTCCGTTGAGTACTTGGGTGATTTAAAATGCCTGTCTGCGCCCCCCTGGGGGGGCACCGAAGAGCTAGTTCTCCTCTAAATCTTTGCAAAGTAGGCACATTTTTGTTAATTTTGCCTATTATATTCATACATGCGCAACACCCGGCTGACCCGGCCCAAACGGCCAGGTGACAGGCCTGCCAAGCAAGGGACGTCGCAAAATCGGTGATGCAAGTCAAAAATCGCTGATGCAAGTCACAAAATTGGTGAAAAACACGAGGGGGTAAGTCGCAAAATGGAGAAGAATTGGGAAGATTCAGGCAAGAATCGTTTGCACGACCTTTTTTTTTGGTCCTTTGAAATTTTTGTGGCCAACTAAGTCGCAAATTTTTCCACTGACAACCTATGTTGCACTTACACTGAACAACGTCGCACTTTTGGTCAGAAACAATGTCGCACTTACACTAAACAACATCGCACTAGCCGGGTAAGATTCAGGAGGTTGCGCATGTACGAGTATGATTATATTACCAATTTTGTACCACTTGTGCCGCTTGTGCACCAATATGCACCAAAACCCTTTATGTGCACCACACTTGTGTGCCAAAATACACCAAGACCCTTCATGTGTGCCACGCTTGTGTGCCAATGTGTGCCAAGACCCTTTGTGTGCGTGGGAATTTTCCCCTAAAAGGTTACCTTCCTGACTATGGGACGAAGGTCACTCAATAATAAGTCATTTACGAGTATGTCCTCAAAGTGTCTTCATGACTCATTTGCATAGATATACAAGTTCTACTATTTAGTAATATATTTCATTATACTTGTAGTTGTTTTGAGTTTGCAAATTACAAATAGCTATAATATCTCATCAAGCTTGCTAGGGGACCTATTTCTTTTTAGGACTATTTATAAGAATTTGCATAGGTAAATTATAAAGGATATCTTCTTTCAAAAGCCTTTAAAGTTCATATAATTTTTGGATAAGCCTATAGGCTGAAAGGCATAGCTTATTAGCTTGGTCCAATGCCAAAATATCCAATTTTATACACTTTTTAATAAACAACTTAATAGGCCTCAGTACAATTTTGGTAATTTTTTTTATTTTAATTCCATAAAGAGATATACCCACATAGCACATACTGCATGGCGAGACTTAATTTCATAAGGTAAAATACACTATATTATAGACCCTGGCCTAGGCCCTCTATGTATTAGCTGCACACAAAATTATGCTTTAAATTGAGCAAAAATAAACCACATTGAAATGACAGTAGGCCTAAACTTCAATTTTTGATAGTCTTAAAATTACATAGGGGCCTAAAGTATTTTTTAATTCTTAAGCTTTAATCATGAGACATAATTATTGCACGGCCTTAGATACATCCACCTGCGATGCGCAGTCTGCACATCCTTATGTGACAAATTATACGTGCATCGGCGTGGTGTAGCAGTAGCAATTAACACGGAATGCGATTTGATGCGAGCTAGCACGAGTATTTCGTCCTTTATTTATTGAGCGTAGAAACTGGCCAATCAGAAGAGTCCCGCGCGTTGGGCCAACAAACGTCATACCAGAAACGAATTCAAATTCAACTTATATATACTAACAACAGCAATTATTATAACAAAATTACGACAAATGTGTATACTGTCCAAATTTAGGACTGCATAATAATAGGTGAGTAGAGTAAAAAGTAATTAGAAGTATTTTTTAGAATTTTACGCTTAACTTTGAATTAACAACATCGTCACATCCGCTTCCCTTCCGAGAAAACAAAGAACGAAGCAACCTGAAAGAATTCGAATTAGCAGGGATAAAAGTGCAAAGGAACAATTTGTGAACGATTTTGAAACAAGGACATCTTGAATTTGCACGAACGGATTAAACAGTTAAGCGAAAAAAATATTACAAAAATTTTTTGAATCAGGAAATGAAATTGCATTGGCATAACATTATTCTGCACTAAGCATGAAGCGTAATAAATTAGGCATATTGAAAGTTTATAACTGCAGTTTTTTCTTTTTAAACACCGTAGAAAGTATATAGAAATATTATGGATACCACCGATTCACTTGGTCGACTTAGAAACCAGAGCGCTGCCAGTAAAAAATGCAGCCAAGGGTGTTGCAAGCGGGAGACGCAGCAGGGTGTGTTCTGTAGGGAGGCTTGATCACTCGGGCGCTGCTACGACAGATTGCTGCAGCCGTATGACATCAACCACCCAGCAACCGCGACAGGGCTCGGACCCCGCCACGGGACTCGAATCCACCAGTGAAAACCGCAGCCAGCGCTGCCAACGAAGGACTATGCCAGATTGCTGCCAGTGAAATGCGGTCAGGAAACCGCGCCAGCAGAAACACAGCCAGGAAGCTGCCAGCGGGACACAGCCGTCGCAACTTCTCCCCTCCACTCGTGCGAGCCGAAACTGCGACGCCAAGCCCACAACCAGCCAACCACACAACAGCAGACAGCCAGACACAACAGCAGACAGCCAGACACAACAGCAGACAGCCAGACACAACAGCAGACAGCCAGACACAACAGCAGGCAGCCAGACACAACAGCAGACAGCCAGACACAACAGCAGACAGCCAGACACAACAGCAGACAGCCAGACACAACAGCAGACAGCCAACAGGGAAAACCACGAGGCCAAAACAGAGAAGAAAAGGACCAGAGAAGCGCAGAGCACAAAAAGACAAACAAAAATCCACCCCCAACACTAGCTAACTACCCCCGGGAAGACCCCGAAACTATTGAGACTGAGAATCGGAGCGCCTCTTCTTCGAGCAGCGATTGATGAAGGCCTCCAAAAACCTAGCCGGTTTGCGCACGACACGACCCGACCTGGTGGTAACAAGTGGGGCAGTAGCAGCAACACCAGGTCCTGACGACTGAGAGCTGGAGCTGGCCGCAGCCACCTCAGCTGCAGAGCTGTCACTATTCGGCTCAAGCTTGATATTGCTCTCCGGCAGATTATCAGACTCGGACTGCTCATGACTCGCGTCTATCATTGGGACCATCTGCTTCGATTCAGACTGATCTCCATCTTCTTCCGGGCTTTGACGACTGACGGCGCTATTCGCTGCTGCCTCCGAAACGGCGATTTCTTCAGCGGTGGTCATCTCGGCGGATCTTCCTGGGGCTTCCGACTGCTCATGGTGCACTGAAGCGCAATCAGAGCTTCCATCGTCGGTCCCGTCCGACTCCTGATGGACCGTGCGTCCATTAAGCGAGCTATCAGATTCTACATCAAGCGCCTGTGATATTTCTGATTTTCTGTCCAGCTGACCCTCCCATGAGGACTGGGGCTTCCCCCGAGCTGAATCGAGTCCGAATCTGTCAATAAAGTCGATGTACGCCGGCTTTCTCACACAACGCTTCAATCTGTCAATGTTATAGACATTGTGCTTTGGGTTGGGTGCTCTTTCATTCGATTCCGGGACCAGGCGATAGTTTCTATCGGATATCTTCTCGACGATTCTGTACGGCCCAACCCACACAGCAGTGTCCAGGCCTTTGTGGTCTGGGTTCCAAACCCACACGAGTTCACCTTCTTTGAAGACGGCGTGACGAGTTCCGCGGTCATAGTAGCGCTTCTGGCGCTGTTGAGCCTTTCCTCTAATCTGTCTAGCCACTGCGGACACACTCACAAGGTCGTGATACAGTTTATGGGCGAACCTGTCAGGCTGGTACTGATCGTGAGCAGGCGGCCCATATTTCAGGTCAAGCGGGAACACGAGCTCCCGTCCTAGAAACAGACGCGCTGGCGTGAACCCGGTGGACTCAGCCTCAGTCGCCCTAATCGACAATCCGACCAGACGAGCTGCCAGCGGCCAGTCACACTGCTTGTCCAAACAGACTGCACGTATTTGACTCTTGATCGTTTGAATCACCCTTTCCACCTTACCGTTGGCCTGAGGTCTGCGAGCCACTATTCTAACCTTTTCTATTTCTAGGAGACGAGTGAGCTCTTCGAGCACGTTATTCACGAAGGCTGTGCCGTTGTCTGATACGAGTGCTTCCATTGCTCCCCATCTGACAACCCACTCGGTCAGGATCGTCTGAGCTGTGGTCTCAGCACCTATGTCCGGAACTGGGATGATCTCGACCCAACTGGTAAATCGGTCGATCAACACCAGCAGGTACTTGTTACCACTTTGCTCCGGAAACGGCCCGGCATGGTCTACATGGACTACTTGACCTGGGTAACCAGCAAGTGTCGGCTGCATTGGCTGTTTATTTTTCCGTTTTTCCTTTTTTAGTTCGAGCGCACGTCTCACACTCCGAAATAATTCCTTTGACGTGGATTTCCAGATCGCTAATTTGAAACCTACTTTTTAGGGCCTTAATCGTCTTCGACACTCCACAGTGATTCAAATCCGGTGATAGTTCCTAACAATCTCGTCTACATCCGCTGTTTCCGGGAAGACAAGCAGCGATCGGGCAGACTTGCCCTTTTTGGCCGGCTTCTCAATGTACAGCACTCCTTCCTTGAGCACGAGTTTTTCAAAATTGGAATATAAAATCCTAATCTCACGGCTGCAGGACTGAATCTCTTCATTATTTGGCTTCTCATTATTCTTTACAGCTTCTACTAGCCTCATCAAATCGATTGATGACTCCTGAGCTTGCCTAGCCCAGTTTTCTTCCTGCTGATCAGACCATTCCTTTTCGGGCCCGCTGTCGGTGCCGGATGAACTGACTTCTACTGCTTGAATCGCAGGGGCGTCTGCATTTGTCTGACAACTGCTTTCTGACTGTTCTACCCTAGGTGCAGCCTCTTCGGTCTTCTGGGTTCCTCCGTGGTGAACCTCGACAAGTAGTTCCTGAGTGATTTCTGTCTGGCACGCGACTGAGCAAACTTGTCTAATTTTAGCACGGGTCGTGCGCACGACCACAGGTTTTGTTTGGCCGGCGAATTTATCCTTGAACTCTGGAATTTTGCTACAAGTAGGGCAATCGTGGTGATCGGCCCGGAACTTCGGGTTCCTACTGAGAAAATCCACATTTAAGTGTTCTTGACCAGCTCTGTGCTTCACTTCAAAGTCGTATTCGCCAAGACGCTCCAGGGGTGTCTAGTCAATCCTGAAGTCGTAGGCTTCGATGGTAGCAAGCCACTGAGCCAGCATCCCCGTCGCATGTTTCTTAGCATGCAACCACTTCAGGGCTGCGGCATCCGTACGCACAATGAATGGACGGTCAAGCAAATAGACACGAAAGTTCTCAAGCATCAGAACGACTCCTAAGAGCTCCCTCATCGTGGCACAATAATTCCGTTGTGCTGAGGAGAATTTTTTTGAAGCGTAGCTGATCACTCTTTCCTGTCCATCCGGACCTTGTGAGACAAGACAGCACCTACACCCTCCAATGAGCTGTCACAATCCAGCGTAAAACGACCAGCATTTTGTGATAGGTCCGGGTAGGCAAGGACTGGTGGCGAGCAAAGATAGGTCTTGAGCTCAGTGAAGGCTTTGTCGTGCTTATCAAGCCAGATAAATTTCTCGGCTCCTCTTGCCAAGGCGTACAGCGGAGCTGCGATCACTGAAAAGCGAGGAACAAATTTCCTGTAATAATTACAGAAGCCCAGGAATGATAGTAACTGCTTTTGGTCACGTGGTGTAGGCCAATCACGGACGGCTTCAGTCTTTTCCGGGTCTGCTTCTATGCCCTGACCGGACACAACAAAACCTAAGAATCGCACTCTGTCCTTAAAAAGCTCACACTTACTTGGTTTTGATCTTTAAATTCGCTTTTCGCAATCTCCACAGAACTAAAACTAGGTTGACAATCATCTGGTTGTTATCCTTCGCTTTCACAATAACATCATCGAGGTAGATCAAACTGACCTTGAGAAGCAACGGCTGGAAAACCCGATGCATCAGGCGGGCGAACGTTGCCGGGGCCGTCTTTATCCCAAAAGGCACAACTTTCCATCTGAATGTACCTTGTGGGCAAGAGAAGGCTGTGAGGTTGCGGTCTTGCTCTCGGACTCCCACCTGCCAATAGGCAGATGTCAAATCAAGGCTTGAAAAAACCTGTGCACCGGCAAGACTGTCAAACGATTCATCGACCAATGGAAGCGGGAAGCTACACGGCTTAATGACTTTATTCGTCTGACGGTAATCTACACAAAGTCTCTGGCTTCCATCTTTCTTTTTCACCAGAACAATTGGAGAGGCCCATTCTGAATCACATTCTTCAATAACATTGCACTCCAGCAGCTTGGCAATATGCTGATCAAGGAATTCCTTCTGGGCTGGCGTGGTTCTTCGGGAAGGTTGGAAGACAGGTCGACAGTTAGGATCCTTCAGCTCGATTGACATTTCTAGCAGCGGTGTCTTACCAAGGTCGGTGTCAGTCTTGGATATTTGGCTACCAAAGTAATTCAAAAGCTGATGGTCGTAGTCATCTGCTGAGCTGACAGGTTTGACTGCTCAAGATGGAATTGGCTTTTAGCCAATCAGCTGGTGCTCTGTCAGGGTAGGGCAGCTTCTCGATGAGCTTCCCCAGCTTGTCAGCATTGTCTATGGTAAATCCCGCTCATGCAGCTGTGTGGTCGTCACAACCTCATCAGCGCCTACTGCTTGGAACGAGGCAACCTCCTGACCTTTTTTGATCGAAACCGGATGATCTTCGCTATTGAGAAGCCGTACAAGCACGTGGCGACCTACGCTGACACTGTCCAGCGATCTGGCCACCAGGCATTCACCATCGGCATGGAACAGACGAGGACCTAGGACACCTTGAGCCCCTGGGTCTGCCTCCAGCACTCGACTGGGAACCAAAGCTTCTGACCGAGGTGCCATCTCTATGTCACAGGCGGCTGTCACACCGCCTGACACGGTACAGTCCACTGTCACCTTCAATCACTGGAACGGACCTCGCCATCCACCGTGGCCTTGCCCTCAGCAATCAGCAAATTGACCTTAAAGCTCTTTAGGAAATCGAGACCAAGCAAAAACATCGGACAGCTTTGTTTCCATGACAAGGAACACCTGAGTCTTCGTCAGCTTTCCCAATGAAACTTCACACCGCAAAGTACCTAGGATAGCAGTCGACGTGCATTGAA
>CATNEM010000144.1:0-137500 GCA_950096795.1 Macrostomum cliftonense
TGCTCAATTCATATTTCCTTCTCCTTATTGAAAACTTTAGCTATCTCTTGTTTGAATATTGGTTAGTCTTTGTATTAAATAGTATGAGCGTTACTTGCTGCTTTCTCTTGAAATGTTACCTGCCTTTATTAATTGCCTTATTAATATACAAAGTATTTTCAGCATAGTTAGCAGTGTCATATCAGTATTATGCATTGACTCTAGGATAGTTTTCTTTAGGTATTAAACTTGGTTTCAGTGGCCTTATAAGTTGCCTTCCAAATTATAGGCCCTAGCTTTGAAATTGAGACTGTTATATTGTTATTTTTAGAAAAAAAAATTATTGATTTCTTGTTATTTTTTTGTCCATAATCTTACCAAGCGATGGTTATATTTTTTTATGTAGTACTCGTGAAAAAATGCGGATATAAATACTGCATTTATATCCATTTGATTTGCATATTCCAGTCAGTCACCATGCGTCTGCTATGTATTGCTGCCTCTAGTAGCAATGATTGTTGCACAGAGCAATTGGCTCTAACTGCTTCTGCCCGCCGCTAAAACTCCCGTTATCCTCATACCTGGCGACGGCGGCAGTCAAGTCGAAGCCGATTGGACGGCAAGCCATCCGTACCGCACTACTGGTGCTCCAAAACTACCAAAGATTATTTTCCAATCTGGCTCAATCTGGAACTGCTCACCTACTTTACTATCGATTGTTTTATTGATAATTTCCGTTTGCACTTTAACAACGCCACGGGACTGAGCAGCAATGCGCCCAATGTGAGCATTCGGGTGCCCAACTATGGCGACACGGCGGCTGTCGAATATTTTGACGTGTCGAAAATCTCGCCTAGCGCTTATTTTAGCGGCCTGGTGGCGGCCCTCACTAAGCAGGTAATTGGCTTGAGTTTCTAGAGTTTCTTTGTGAGAGTTTCATTCATCCTTCTTTGGAGGTTCCATAATCAAAATTCTCTTTAGCGATTTCGAAAATAAATCTCGTAAAAATCCCAAGCTTCATATCCCACTTAGAGATCCCAATCTTTATCCCATTTTAAAGATCCCAAGCTGCTTATCCCAATTTTTGAGATCCAAGCTTTATATCCCATTTTAAGATCCAAAGCTTCATATCCACATTCTAAAGATCCCAAGCTGCAAATCCTTTCTTTGAGATCCAAATTAATAATCCCATTGTAAAGATCCTAAACTTCCCATCCTCTTTTGGAGATTCGAGAATCGAATTGCACTAAAAAATCCCAATATTCTATCTCATTTTAGATATCCCAAACTGCAAGTCCCTTTTTAAGAGGTCCCAAGCTGCAAGTCTTTTTAAAAGATCCCAAACTGCAAATAGATGTTGGGAGATCTAAAAAATCTTTTAATCCTTAAAACCCAATAAATCAAATCCTCTTTTTAGATGTACCATAATATAAACCAATTTTAGAGATCCCATAATCTAGTCCTCTTTTAGCGATCACAGAATCAAATTGCATTAAAAGAATCTCAATCTTTACATCCCATTTTCGAGATCCTAAACTAAAAATCCTATAAGATCCAAAATTAATAATCACATTTTAAAGATACCAAGCTTATATTCTCTAGTAGAGATCCCATAATCAGATATTGTTTTAAAGATCCAAGAATCAAATCGCATTTAAAAAATCGTCAACTCTATATCCTATTTAGAGATCCCATGCTGCAAATCCCATTTGAAAGATACAGTGCTTACAATTCTTTTTTGAGACACACGCTAAAGACCTACTTCTGTTCCTGGCACTTAATAACCCCACCTAATTCCTATCTTGTCAGTCGGGCTACGTTAGAAACGTGTCCGTTCGCGGCGTCCCCTTCGACTTTCGTCGCTCCCCGATCGACCTGGACGTCGCCAAATTCGACGAAGATCTTCGCCAACTCATCGAAAGCACCTGCCAAGCTAACGGAGGCAGGCCGGCACTTCTGGTGGCCCACAGCTACGGCAATATCATGGCTCTGCGCTTTCTTCAACGCCAAACCGCCGATTGGAAACGGCGCTACGTTCGCGCGCTAATGGCCGTCGGCGCGCCTCTGGGTGGCGCCGTTAAGACTGCCAGAGCCGTGTCTAGCGGCGATACGCTAAAACTTACGTTTGAAAATCCGCTTACGGTGAGTTCGAGCGATTCAAAAAATTCTCGAATATTATGCTCGAATTTTAATAACACGACGTCATCTTAGTAGCTTTAGCTAATTAAAAAAAATTATCATGTCTTTATGCGCCGAAAAGACGACATTTCTGCGAAATAATTTTGACATTCACTTGCCTCATTTGGCCTTAGTCGGACATAATGATATTCTATGACGTCATTCAGTCATTATTTTGGACTGATATTCTACGACGTCATCAAGAACTTACATCGACATTATAATATTCTATGACGTCATCAATTTACACATAAATATAGTCTATGACGTCATCATGACCTTATATAGACAGAATAAATGCTATGACGTGATCGATACCTTATTTGGACATTATAATATTCTATGACGTCATCAAGGTCCTATTTATTCATAATGATAGTCTATGACATCATGAAGGCTTTATTTAGACAATGAAATGGTATGACGTCATCGATACCTTATTGAGACATTATAATATTCTGTGACGTCATTAAGGTCCTATTTATGCATAATGATAGTCTGTGACGTCATAACGCTATTTTATGACGTAATAATAACCTTATTGGCCATAGGCTATTGTTCATCAAGATGACATTGTATGACGTCATCAAAATATCATTTGACAACGCAGTCTACAATTATAAATCAATCGCTATCACTGAATCCCCCGCAGATCCGGCCGCTGCAGCGCTCCTTCTTATCCTCGGAATTTCTGCTGCCCCAGTCCAGCCTGTGGCCAGCCGGCGAGCCTTTCGCCAGCCGACCGAGTCGAAACTACAGCACAGCCGACTACGCCGCATTCTTCGCCGACATCGGCTTTCCGGAGGGCTTCGCGATGCGCTCGGCCTCGCTGAAAGACTACGATCCGATCAAACCGCCCGGCGTTGAGGTTCACTGCGTACACGGTCTCGGCCTACCAACGCCGGTAGATTTGTTTGGAGTAGCGACCAGCCCGGCTGGGCCGACTCGCAGCCCGACGTTGTCAATGACAACGGTGACGGGACCGTGAACGAGCGAAGCCTGCGTTCCTGCGTGCAGGTTCTGGTCTGGGGTGCAGCAGCAACCGGTAGGGTGCCGCTTTTGTGTTGTCTGTATCACCACTTCAGGGTCCCCCGTGAATCTTTCAGATAACTGTGGGGTTTGTCAGATGCCTGATTCCCCTCCCTGTGGGGTTCGTCAGATGCCTGATTCCCCTCCCTGTGGGGTTCGTCAGATGCCTGATTCCCCTCCCTGTGGGGTTCGTCAGATGCCTGATTCCCCTCCCTGTGGGGTTCGTCAGATGCCTGATTCCCCTCCCTGTGGGTCCTTCAGATGCCTGATTCCCCTCCCTGTGGGGTTTGTCAGATGCCTGATTCCCCTCCCTGTGGGGTTCGTCAGATGCCTGATTCCCCTCCCTGTGGGTCCTTCAGATGCCTGATTCCCCTCCCTGTGGGGTTCGTCAGATGCCTGATTCCCCTCCCTGTGGGGTTCGTCAGATGCCTGATTCCCCTCCCTGTGGGTCCTTCAGATGCCTGATTCCCCTCCCTGTGGGTCCTTCAGATGCCTGATTCCCCTCCCTGTGGGGTTTGTCAGATGCCTGATTCCCCTCCCTGTGGGTCCTTCAGATGCCTGATTCCCCTCCCTGTGGGGTTCGTCAGATGCCTGATTCCCCTCCCTGTGGGGTTCGTCAGATGCCTGATTCCCCTCCTTGTGGGGTTCGTCAGATGCCTGATTCCCCTCCCTGTGGGTCCTTCAGATGCCTGATTCCCCTCCCTGTGGAGTTCGTCAGATGCCTGATTTCCCTCCCTGTGGGTCCTTCAGATGCCTGATTCCCCTCCCTGTGGGGTTCGTCAGATGCCTGATTCCCCTCCCTGTGGGGTTCGTCAGATGCCTGATTCCCCTCCCTGTGGGGTTCGTCAGATGCCTGATTCCCCTCCCTGTGGGGTTCGTCAGATGCCTGATTCCCCTCCCTGTGGGGTTCGTCAGATGCCTGATTCCCCTCCCTGTGGGGTTCGTCAGATGCCTGATTCCCCTCCCTGTGGGGTTCGTCAGATGCCTGATTCCCCTCCCTGTGGGGTTCGTCAGATGCCTGATTCCCCTCCCTGTCAGTGTTGCCACTGACTGATTTCGAAACAAAAAACGCAGGCCGAAAAAAATAACGCCAACTTTTTTCTCATAAAAAGGACTTCCTTGCTAGCCGTATCACTGTTACCGGATTCGAATATTGTACTTATATTGTATCTATTGCACGTATATTGTGTCTGGTGACTTCTGACACAGCGGCACTCATTCCAAAAATGCCAAAGACGAAAAACCAGTAGTTACTTGTTAGCAAATTTCGAGCAAAAATTATAATACGAGTAATTAGTTTTTCTTCTTCTTAGGCACATGGGGAAGGCGTGCAAGAACAGCGTTCTCCGCTTGTCGCTTCAGCCTTGCTGCTTCCTCGGCTGTGCGCTGAACGACTTGGTCCAGTGCACGCTGTTCAATGACAAGCCGCTCAGACTCAAATTGTGACAGCCGAACAGAAACGGCCGTATCTTCTCCCTGTGCTTTGCGCAGCCTGTCAATCGCAATTTGAACGTCTCGCTCGGCTTCAATGCACTTTGCCGCAGTCTCCGCTTTTTTCGCGACCTGCTGGCTCTGTTCCTGAGCGAGGCGTTCGAGTGCATCTTTTCGCTCAGCGTTCTATAATGTTGCGGGAAATATTGAATTAAATACAGTATTATAAATTCATTATAAAAAGTAATTAATGTTTTCACGGAATGCTTTTACCTTTTTAGCTTCTCGGCGCAACTTCTCTTGGTCTGCTTCAGCTGCCTTTTTAATTGCTGCCAGTTCACTTGCCTTTTTTTCAGCAGCCATTCGCTGCTTGTACTCGGAACTCGCCTTTAAAGCGGCCTGAATTAGTTCATCAGGAATCGGCACATTTTTGGTTTAAGGCTACGAGCACACAAAAAGCTGCGAGCTAAAAGTGAGTCTCGGAGCTTTTCGTCCGAGAGTCGATTTCGCTTTGGATTGGCGCTAGCGTCGTGGGACTTTCCGATGAACCGCTCTGCATCTGCGTTTCCATGAAACAGGGTGCAGCATGCAGAAGCAAGACGCGATAAAAGCGGGTATCGACCAGTCTTGGCAGCCTTCCTCCAACCACCAGCAATGTCGTGATTGTCAGGCAAAAGGAGATCGCCGGCGTTGGTTCGCAGATTTAGTAGCCTAACCTCAGTTTGGAGGCTACTAATGTCGCTAGCTGGAACGACTAGAGGAAGCATTTTAGCAACGAACAGCACAGCCTCTTCATCGACTTCAGTTGTGAAGTCCAGAAACTTCATGCAGCGCAGAACTTTCTTCTTGAGCGGCAGCTTCTCCTGCAAGTAGGTTGCCACCGCTAGGTAAAACTGCTTAAAGCGAAAAAGTAGCGGCTTTTGCCGATCAGGCAGAGTAGCTTGCTGGCCAATTACAATCTTTGTCATGGGTAAATGCAGACTTTGATCTTTAAAGTCGACGAATGCAACCGACTTATTCACAAAGGCAGATGGTTTTATAAACTAGATGGCAATGGCTTCAAGCAAGGCGGTCATCTCCGGATGCAGCCGGTGAATTAGGACTGTACAGCTTTCTTGGAGCAGTTTCTCAAAGCGGCTTGCAAGCTTTAGAGCGTGGATCATAAATCGGACGCAAACCAGTGTGTCCGGGTTTTGGATGGCAGCTCGGAGTCTTCGCATGCGGTCAGAATTGTCGTCAGATTGCGAAAGGAAGAGAGATAGAGGAACCCACTGCTCCTCTATGCGCTCCAAGCAGGGAAGGAGAATGAGCCATCGTAACTCCACGTTCCGCTTGAAGGAAAGCTGTGCCATGCCAATTTGTTCTTGCAGGGCCTTGAATTCCTTTCGACGAGTAATGCTTCTGCTGAAGCAGGCAAAAATGTCGTCAGCAAGGTCGGACACTTCAGAAAGATGACAGTTTGAAGCCTTTCGAAATGCGTTGGCAACAATGTGCAGTGTGCAGCTACCTATGTCAAGTAGATGTTCGAGCTCAGGAGTTTGACGCAAGATTGCAGACACCCCGGCGTGTTCGCCAACCATCACGCTGCAACCATCGGAAAAATTTCCAATCCATTTCGATAAAGGGAGCTTGCTGTCCAAAACGCACTGTCGAATTAGTTGCGCACATGAAGCAGCGTCGTGGCCTTCCAGAGGAAGTTGGTTGAGCATCTCGACCACAACACTGCCCTCAGAATTAAGATAACGTACGCAAATCATCATAAGACCGTCACTCTCATCATAGCTGATGGAGTAAAAGCCGAATGACGATTCTAGTGCATCCACACCCACAATCGACTCAGTTATTTTTTGCTGCACAAAAGGAACGATCGCGAATGACAGCAAGTAGGCCTGCTTGGTGCGGGCACAAGAAAAGCTTGCAGCGATTTTAGAATCCGAAAACATGGCTCGAAATAAATCAGGGCTGTCGTCCTCCGTGTTAAAGCTCTTCGATTTGTATGCCGAGTTCCACACCCAGCGAATTTCGGCTGCAGTCGTTTTGATTGACTTGTCATCGCTACTACTAGCTGCTGGATCTTTCTGTTTAGTGCAGAAGGATGCGATTGACTTCTGCTTCTGCTGCATAGCTGCATTTGCTTCGTGAATTTTTGCTTTCATGTGCTGTTTGATGGCGGAAATTCCACCGCTTCCAACATGTATCGGTCTATCGCAGAAAAGGCAGAACGCGTCTGTATTGACTTTACCCTTCGTCAACCATTTCTCTGCTTCTAGGGAAACAATCCAAGCGGCGTCGAAAGTTGTTAGCCGAGTTCGCTTTGAATCGTTCGACGCAGTGCTCATGCTCACAGAAATTATTATTTGTTGTTGTTGTCTGGAGTTTAAAATCAGCTTATGATTGAAATGCATATGAAAATACTTAAGTTAAAATGGCAATGTCAGGTATGCTAATAATAAACTATGGTATTGGGTGAGGGCGATTCTGTGGTGTTGAGGGCGGTTCTGTGGGTTCAAGGGCAATTCTGTGGGGTATTTTTAGTGGTTTCTAAATGTTACTAAGCAGGAAAGCAAAAGCGAGTTCTTTAAATTGTATTTTGTACAGTGTTTATTATTAGCATTACTGTTATTTGAGTGCAGTACAAAAATATTACAAGGATCAATGAACCATTCAAGAAAAAACGCCAGAAAGTGAGAATTTGGAGAAAAAAAAACGCCTAACGCCAAAAAAAAACGCCAGCGTTAAAAAACGCCACAAGTGGCAACACTGGTACGCAAATCATCATAAGACCGTCACTCTCATCATAGCTGATGGAGTAAAAGCCGAATGACGATTCTAGTGCATCCACACCCACAATCGACTCAGTTATTTTTTGCTGCACAAAAGGAACGATCGCGAATGACAGCAAGTAGATGTTGTCAGGGAGTCCCTGTGGGGTTCGTCAGATGCCTGATTTCCCTCCCTGTGGGTCCTTCAGATGCCTGATTCCCCTCCCTGTGGGGTTTGTCAGATGCCTGATTCCCCTCCCTGTGGGGTTCGTCAGATGCCTGATTCCCCTCCATGTGGGTTCTTCATATGCCTGATTCCCCCCCTGTGTGTTCTTTATATGCCTGATCCCCCCCTGTGTGTTCTTTATATGCCTGATTCCCGTCCCTGTGTGTTCTTCATATGCCTGATTTCCCCCCCCCCTGTGTGTTCTTCATATGCCTGATTCCCCCCCCCCCTGTGTGTTCTTCATATGCCTGATTCCCCCCCTGTGTGTTCTTCAGATGCCTGATTCCTCTCCCTGTGTGTTCTTCAGATGCCTGATTCCCCCCTGTGTGTTCTTCAGATGCCTGATTCCTCTCCCTGTGTGTTCTTCAGATGCCTGATTCCCCTCCAACTGCGTCCTTCAGATGCCGTCACGGTAGATGGCCTTGAGGTCTTAGGATCATCTTCCAACTCGAAGCTGTGTTTTTTTCAATACTATTCGTGCCACACATCGAATCTTACATTGCATTGCTTGAGCCTGCAGCACTTATGGTTACCATCCTCACTCGTTGAATAAGAGCTCTGTCGAGCTTATAGGTCCAATTTTTATATTGCAATAAATACCTAATTTCTAATCTTCAAAACAATAATACCTGTTGTTAATTATTTCTTCCTGACTGTACCTGTGAAACAAATAAAAAGTAATTTTTTTCACATTAACAGGTCCACAGTTTTGTCATCGATGGTGCCGAGCATGTTAAGATTCTGCGCCACGAAGCCTTCATCAACTACACGCTGAACGTGCTAAGCAGCTTCAACAAGGCTGAGGTTGAATCGAAGACGCTGTTCTTTTCGTCGGATTCCTCTTCGAATAAGGATGTGGAAGATCGCTGGTTGTAGGATGCGCTCTGAACTTTTTCAGTTGATAAACCATACTTTTGCGCGAGCTAACATACAACAGTAGACTATACAGATTTTTAATGCACATTTTTATACCTCAAAATTTGTCAACTTGAAATTCATAGGAAGCGTAGCTTATCCCAAGTAGTAAGATAGCTGCTTAACTACTTATTTTATTGTTGAAATATGAACAGCTTAACTCGGTTACACGGCTATTTGTTTCTATGTCTACAGCTCAAAATGGCTTAAGATAGTGTTTTGTATTTGTTTATTTTCTTGTTACCAAATTGAATCGTGTCAAACTTCCATTTCGACCCGTTTGTCTATTGGTTTATCTTATTATGCTTGATCGTTTAAAAAAAATATTTTTTGCGTGTAAAAAATATATAAATATTTGTTTATTCAGCTGATTTATCAGTCTGTGTGTGCCGTGTGATGATTCCAACTATAAAATCTGTCATTTGTCGTTTTTTGAAATTAATTTTAGTAAGTTGAAGTACGTTAACATCTTATTCAAACATGAACTCAATGACGTCATTCAAACAATAGATGTTACGTCACCATTGTACTTTTATTTATCGATCCGAGTTTTAAGCAAGCAACAAAGAAATAGAGGATAAAAATGCCAAGCATTGAATTGACTTCAATGGTTGTCCTCGTCTGAACCCTGCGGACAGAAGGCGGCATCAAACTGATCTGAACTGATCCGACCTTTCCTCAGCTTCTTCAACAGGCCGACGTCTCGTTCCAGCTCGGCCAGATCGTCCTCGTTTAGTCCGTTGTCATCCGCTGCGTCAGCGGCTCGGCGCTTTCTCTGACGTCGCTGCTGTTTGACGGCGCGCGCTTCGCGCTCTCGACGTCGTTCTATTCGAAGGCGCCGGTAGGCGGGAAGCGACGACAGGTCGTCTTTGGAGCTGAGCTTGCCGGCCTGCGGCTGCTCCTGCGATGAATGGAAAAGTAGCCTAGCTTATCCCAGATCCCACTTAGTAATTCCATTTTAGATTATTAATCCCATACAAAAAAATGGGATTTAAATATCAAGATTTCACCAAGGACACCTTAAGTAAAATGATCGTCGTTTCTTGGAAAGTTGTTCAAGTCCTGCCTTCTTAATCTATCGAAGTATGTCCTTATTTGTTAAATATAGATCTTTAAATTATAAAAAAATCTTAAAAAATTTAATAAAATGGTATTTTACTAGCTAGGCAAGTTCTAATCCATTTCTAACCTAGTCTGTTTTATTCAAACAACATTTCTAATAATTTATTTTGGATAATTTTGCTGTCCCTGGTAATTTTGCCGAAAGTGAATCAATATCAATAAAAATAATAGGAAGATCAAATTTTTCGCAAACTAAAACGCACAAAGTTAGATAGAGTAAGAAGGCAGGAAATAAATATCAAAATATGAGAGTTGCATCTGCTTCCAATCGAGCGCAATCTTTTATTTTATGTTGAAAATCAGCAAATTTCCCATCTCCGTAGTGTATTTTTTTCGTAACTTTCTAAGAAACGAAGTGTCCCGTCCTACTTAAGGTGTCCTTGGATTTCACACCTTTAGTAAGATTCTATAAGTGTGAGTAAAAAAAGCAGACAACAAAGAAAGCAAACAGAGCTCTTACCAGCTTAGATTGCAACTGTTTCTCCCTCTGTCTTCGAACGCTCCGGTCCAGATAGGGTATGGCACCAAAATCGACGTCCTTGACCGGCTCAAAATCTGTGACTGGCAGTTTGCGCAGCTCCGGCATTTTGGGCAGCCGCAGAAGGCCGAACGCCGTGGCCAAACGGCCAATGTTGAGGTCGCGCAGGCGGAACAACAAGCGGCACTCGTGCTTCCTGTAAAATTGCACGTAGGACACGAAAGCTCGGACGGATTTTTCGCATAGCAGTCGGTCGCGACTGCACAGCTCGCGCAGTTGGGGGCCCAGATCTGCGAGGCTGTCCGGGTCTTCTTCATTGGGCAATTCGTGACGCTCCACCTGGGGATTTTTTTATTTAGTATTGTTACAGCGTTGATAAAAACGTCGGATAATCTCCCTTCAATATTAGTCATAATTGGTTTTAAAACTCAAAATCTCACATTCACTGTGAGAGAAAACTATAGCCTACATACAAAAAAATCTCAGTCCCACAAGGAGACGAATCTCAAGCTAACATGAAGACGAATCTCAAGCCCACTTAGAGACGAATCTCAAGCCTACATCGACGAATCTCATACCCACAAAGCGACGAATCTCACACCCACAAGGAGATGAATCTTAAGCCCACATAGAGACGAATCTCAAGCCTTCATAGAGACGAATCTAAAGCCTACAAAGCGATGAATCTCAAGCCTACAAAGAGACGAATCTCAACCCCCCCACTTAGAGACGAATCTCAAGCCCACATAGAGACGAATCTCAAGCCTACAAAGCGATGAATCTCAAGCCTACAAAGAGACGAATCTCAACCCCCCCACTTAGAGACGAATCTCAAGCCCACATAGAGACGAATCTCAAGCTCACATAAAGACGAATCTCATACCCACATAGAGACGAATCTCAAGCTCACATAGAGACGAATCTCAAGCCTACATAGAGACGAATCTCAAGCTGACATGGAGACGAATCTCAAGCCTATTAGAGACGAATCTCAAGCCCACATAGAGACGAATCTCATACCCACATAGAGACGAATCTCAAGCTCACATGGAGACGAATCTCAAGCTGACATGGAGACGAATCTCATACCCACATAGAGACGAATCTCAAGCCGACATAGAGACGAATCTCAAGCCCACATAGAGACGAATCTCAAGCCCACATAGAGACGAATCTTGCAGCCGAATAACCCGCAAAATCCCATCAAGCCGGCTCACCGCAACGCCCTGATTAAGTCGCAGAAACTCCACGTACTCCAACTCGTGCGACTGCAACAGCAGCAGCGCCCGGCCCTCCCGACCGCTCCGGGCAGTTCGGCCGCACCGATGCACAAAATGCTCGGCGCTGGTTGGCGGATCCAGCTGCAGCACCCAGGCTACGTCGGGCAGATCGACGCCCCTAGCCAGGACGTCGGTGCAGACCAGGGCGCCGGAGCTGCAGGCGGCGAATGCGGCGAACACGGCACGCCGTTTCCGGCGCATTCGGCCGTGAATGGCGGACAGGGCGGGTAGGTCTGGGCGGAGGCGGCGCAACGCTTTGGCGAGGTAGTCGGCGACTGCGCAGGTGGCTACGAATACCAGTACCTGGTGGTGGTAGGTTAAGATTGAGCTTTGATTTATGATTTATACTTTGACATGTCCAAATCCTTTAAAATCTGACTCTGAAATCTGACGCTGACTCTAGATTTTTTAAAATCAATACTAATATACCTAGAATCCCATAAAAATCTTGAAGAATCATATTTCAATCCTGTCTAGGGGATCCTATTTAAAATCCTATTAGAATCCCGAGAAATCCCAAAATCACATTGAAATCTCAAGAAACCCACTGAAATCCCTAGAATCCTATTGAAATCCCAAGAATTCCATTGATATCCCAAGAATTCCACTGATATCCCTAAAATCCCATTAAAATCCCTAGAATCCTATAAAAATCCAGAAAATCTTATTGAAATTCCAGAATCCAATGACAATCCCTAGAATTTTTTTTCAATCCCTAGATTCTCATTGAAATCCCTCGAATCCCATTGAAATCCCTAGAATACTATTAAAATTCCAAGAATCCCATTAAAATCCCTAGAATCCAATTAAAATCCCAAGAATCCCATTAAAATTCTAAGAATCCAATCAAAATCCAAGAATTCTATAAAAATCCAAGAATCCCATCGAAATCCCAAAAAACCCCATAAAAATCTCCCGAATCCAATAGAAATCTTGAGAATCCTATTAAAATCCAAAGAATCCAATCAAAATCGCAAGAGTCCCATAAAAATCCAAGAATCATATAAAAAGAATCCCATCAAAATGCCAAAAATCCCATCAAAATCCCAAACATACCATCAAAATCCAAAGAATCCCATCAAAATCCCAAAAATCCCATCAAAATCCCAAAAATCCCATTAAAATCCTAAGAATCCAATCAAAATCGTAAAAATCCAATCAAAATGCCAAGAATCCCATAAAGTCACATAGCTAAACTCCCATCTAAATGTCAAACATCAATCAATAAATCACAGAGAACAACTCAAACCTTCTGCTTAGTCGCGTGCTCCATCAAAAACCGACAAAGAAAGTCGAATTTTTTATCAGCCCGAATCTCGCAGTAGAGATTAGTCAGTCCGGCGGGGACTCGCGCCAGTTTCTCGGTGACCCGCACGGACACCGGATTACGTAATCCGGCTCGAATCAGCTGTTCAAGCTCGCAAGTCTGCGTAGCGCTGAACAGGCCTGTGCGACGTTGTTTCGGCAGGCGCGACAGCAGAGCGTCCAAGGCCGGACGGAAGCCCTGCTGCAGCAGCCGGTCGGCCTCGTCCAGCACGAGCAGCTCGACGGAACGGAGCGCCGAACGGAGGCGTTCGCCGGTTGAACAGCTGGATTCGAGCAGGTCGCTAAGACGACGCGGCGTGGCTACGATAATTGTGGCGCCCTGTTGTAGTAGAGTTTGATAACATAGGTCATAGATTAAACAAATTGGGATAGGAATTTTTAACCGACAAAAAATATTTTTGGATCAGGGACTTTGTAGGCTATGTATCTTGGGATCAGGGGATTTTAGGGGTCGACTATAGGGATTTTGGTTTCAGGAATTCTATAGGCGTTATAGAGATTTCGGTATCAGGGGAATTTAGGGGGCTATAGGGATTTTTGGGATCGGGGGATTTTAAGGGGGCTATAGGGATTTTGGGATTAGAGAATTTAAGGGGGCTATAGGGATTTTGGGATCGGGGGATTTTAAGGGGGGCTATCGGGATTTTGGGATTAGAGAATTTAAGGGGGCTATAGGGATTTTGGGATCGGGGGATTTTAAGGGGGGCTATCGGGATTTTGGGATCGGGGGATTTTAGAGGGCTATAGGGATTTTGGGATTAGAGAATTTAAGGGGGCTATAGGGATTTTTGGATCGGGGGATTTAAGGGGGCTATAGGGATTTTGGGATCAGAGAATTTAAGGGGGCTATAGGGATTTTGGGATCGAGGGATTTTAAGGGGGCTATAGGGATTTTGGGATTAGAGAATTTAGGGGGCTATAGGGATTTTGGGATCGGGGGATTTAAGGGGGCTATAGGGATTTTGAGATCAGAGAATTTAAGGGGGCTATAGGGATTTTGGATCGGGGGATTTTAAGGGGGCTATAGGGATTTTGGGATCAGAGAATTTAAGGGGGGCTATAGGGATTTTGGGATCAGAGAATTTAAGGGGGCTATAGGGATTTTTGGGATTAGAGAATTTAGGGGGCTGTAGGGATTTTGGATCGGGGATTTAAGGGGGCTATAGGGATTTTGAGATCAGAGAATTTAAGGGGGCTATAGGGATTTTGGGATCGAGGGATTTTAAGGGGGCTATAGGGATTTGGGATTAGAGAATTTAGGGGGCTATAGGGATTTTGGGTTTAAGGGGGGCTATCGGGATTTTGGGATCGGGGGATTTTAAGGGGGGGCTATCGGGATTTTGGGATCGGGGGATTTTAGGGGCTATAGGGATTTTGGGATTAGAGAATTTAAGGGGGCTATATGGATTTTGGGATCGGGGGATTTTAAGGGGGGCTATCGGGATTTTGGGATCGGGGGATTTTAGGGGGCTATAGGGATTTAAGATCAGGGATTTTAGGGGAGTATAAGGACCTTAAATCAAATAATTCTAGGATTGAGGTAAGGAAAGAAATGGGTCTCTAAAAGTAGTCTGAAGCCGAACACAAATCACAAATCAGTCAAAATAGATCCCACCTTAGCCAAAGCGTCCTCAATCTCGGCCTGCGAGCATCCCCTGGTAAGCAGCAGCTGGCCCATCCTGCCCCCGGCCTCGCGCTCCGCATAGTGCGGCAGCAGCTGGCCAAGGACTCCGCTAACCTGTCTGGCCAGCTCCGCCGTGGGCGCCACAACAACCGCGCCAGTCTCGCCGCGTCCCCACGGCTCGCTTCGGCGCGCTAAAAGTTCCAACGCCGGCAACAGATAGGCCAGTGTTTTGCCCGAACCGGTCACAGCCTCCGCGGCTACATCTTTGTTGCTAAGCAGCAAAGGAATGCAAGCCTTCTGTACAGGCGTTGGCGAAGTAAAGCCAAGAGAAGCAATGGCTGCTTGGGCAGCTGGAGAGAGCTGGATTCTGTCCAGCTGCCAGCCTGTTGCTTCCGGCTGCTGTTGCTTTTGCTGCTGAAGAGAGCCATTATTGAATAATTATAGGAATTGAAGTACTTTGGTGTACTGACTATAGCAAAAGAGTCACTAAGGGTAGCTTTTTAACACACGGAGTGACTGATTTTCTAAGCGACTTTGAGATTATTTAAAGGACGAGGAATTACTAAAGACACAAGAGATTATGCAACAGACATGGACATTATCTAGGGTGTAGGGAGACTTTTTAAGGAAAGATTATCTAGAAACAGCGAGACAATATAAATGAGAGGAAGATTATTTCTAAAGGACAGGGAGATTAACCAATAAACAAGATGAGCTGAGGGACAAGGAGATTATCAAAAGGACATTAAGATGACTTAAGGGACATAGAGATTACCTAAGGGACACTGAGATTACCTAAGGGACATTGAGTTTATTTATGGGACATTGAGATTATCTAAGGGACAGGGAGATCATCTAAAGGACATTAAGATTACTTAAGGGACATTGAGATTATCTGAGGGATATTGAGATTATCTAAGGGACATTGAGATTATCTAAGGGACATTGAGATTATCTAAGGGACGTTGGGATTATTTAAGAAACATTGAAATTATCTAAGGGACAGGGAGATTATCTAAGGGACATGGAGATTATCTAAGGGACATGGATATTATCTTAGGGACATGGAGACTATCTAATGGACACTGAGATTATCTAAGGGACAAAGATTTTTTAATGGGCAGGTAGATTATCTTATCTAGATTATCGTTACTTCAAGCAAAAAGTAAAAATAATTTTTGATAAGCAAAAAGCCCTACAATAATCTGCAAGGGGCATTTAACAACCTATATTATGGTTATTGGCAATGCGAATATCAAATAAAGTGAAGAGAAATATCAGTTACAACAAATTTTACACACACAGAAACACAAACTGACACCATTAGAATAGTAAGGCTGAATCACCGATATAAGGCACACATACAACTGACATTAATGCATAATGCAATAATTTATTATCATCAAAGTGCTAAAACTATACAAATAATGCACCGATCATTACATTTCAAAGTAAGTAATGCAACGTCGAGTAAGACAATATAAATCAAAGATATTTCGGGGTTATTTGCATCCGACTCATAACCGAGAGGTCCTTGGTTCGAGTCCCAATTATAAGAAGACAATTTTTATTCTTAAACTACCAAATAAACCGCTGCTCATCTGAGACTCCAGGCCAATAAAACGGACTACTCAAAAACAGCCAATAAACGCCAGCATTAATAGCGCCAAAATAAACTACTTCAATTATTAACCAACGACGCGAATTAGAGTCCTCCGACACGCTTAGTCGCCATAGCAACCAAGGTGCAATGAAATAGCGAGGCTCAATAAGCGAGGCCGGCACAAGAGCTAGACAGCTGCAGACAAGCAGTGATAGACGGAACAGACAAGACCTGGGCAATTTGTGCCAATAGATGAGCAGGGACGCGATGTACACCGGGGTGATCAGGTAGCGGACAGTCCAGTGACGCTGGAACACTCGCTGCCAGACGTAGAATGTCAGATGGCGATTGTCGGCTAGCAGGTAGGGATGCTCGAAGGTATGGTATCTGGAGTGAATTAGAGTGGGGGGATTTTTCTTTTGAAAATATTTTTTCATTGGAGTTAAGTTCAAGGTCATAAAATATCAAGTCCTATTTTAACTATAGATCAGAAAGAGGAAATCCCCATGTTAACTAGAAATCACATAATAGGGCAATCCCCATGTTAACTAGAAATCACAGAATAGGGAAATCCCCATGTTTACTACTTTAAATAACAGAATAGGGAAAACCCCATGTTAACTAGAAATCACAGAATAGGGAAATCCCTTGTTAACTAGAAATCACAGAATAGGGAAATCCCCTTGTTAACTATAAATCACAGAATAGGGAAATCTCCATGTTAACCAGAAATCACAGAATGGGGAAATCCCCATTTTAGCTAGAAACCATAGAAAAGGGAAATCCCCATTACTACTAGAAATCACAAAATGGGGAAATCCCCGTTTTAACTAGAAATCACAGATTAGGGAAATCCTCATTTTTACTAGAAATCACAGAATAGGGAAATCCCCGTGCTAACTAGGAATCACATAATAGGGAAATCCCCATGTTACCTAGAAATCACAGAAAGGGAAATCCCTATGTTACCTAGAAATCACAGAATAGGGAAATCCCTGATTCCCTATGTTGACTAAAAATCACAGAAAAGGGAAATCGGGGATTGTTGGATTATAACGTAAAATTGCGGATTCAAACAGATCAACACAAACCTGACAGCCAAGCAGGCAACGCCGCACATCGCCAACACTGGCACAGCCATCCTACGCAGCCATTGCACTTTTAAGGCCAGCGGCGCCCTAGCAACCGCTGCCCAGGCGACGCGAGCCGCCGCAACGGGATGCATAGCAACGCAAAATGCTAAAAAGTACAAAGCCTGCGGCGTGTGCAGTCGAGCCGAATGAGCGGACCGGTCGCCCAGAGCGACGCCATCGTTAATTCTGACGAATAAGGCGAACCCCAGTAGGGCGGCCATCAGAGGCCAGGACTGCAGGGCCACGCGACATCCGGTGATGAGGAATTCCAACGGATTCGATAGGATCTCAACGGTCTCTGACCACAGAGTTGGAGGCTGAGGGTTCGCTGCAAGAACAAAAGCAATTAAATTAACTGCAAACGAAGCGATTTTTTAAAATCCCAATTTTTTTTTACTTTATTTATAAAGTCAGGAAAAATTACGTTTCAAGGTTTAAAGAAGGTGGTTAAGCAGATAGTTGAAGCTTTTGGTTTAGGGGAATCATTTTGAGATTTTAGAATGCTGCGAGGATCTAATCTCTAAAAGTGTAGCTAAGTTGGGGATTTTTTGGGATTTCAAGATGCTGAGGATCTAATCCCTTAAACTGTAGCTAACTGGTGATTTTTTGCGATTCCGAAATGCTGCGAGGATTTTATCCCAAAAATTGTAGCTAAGTGGGAATTATTTGGGATTCCGAGATGCTGTGAGGATCTAATCCCAAATATTGCAGCAAAGTGGGATTTTTTCGGGATTTTAAGATACTGTAAGGATTTAATCCCTGAAACTTTAGCGAAGTGAGATTTTTCGGGATTTCAAAGATGCTGTGAGGATCTAATCCCAAAAAATTGTAGCTAAGTGGGAATTATTTAGGATTTCGAGATGCTGTGAGGATCTAATCCCTGAAACTGTAGCTAAGTGGGAATTATTTTAAATTTTGAGATGCTGTGACGATCTATTCTACAAAAATGTTGCCAACTGGGAATTTTTTGGATTTTAAGATGGTATGGGGATCTCATTCCTAGCACTAGAGAAAATTGGGAACCATTTTGGCATTTCAAAGCAACGATAACCAATTAAATCCTTAGAATCATCCTAGTTTATATTCCCATAAGACAAAAAAACCACCGCCTCACTCACCATCACCATCAGCCTGCTCTTCTTCCCTTCGTTTAGCCAGTCCCCTCAGCCGAGCCCGCCACGTCCTGTCCAGCTCAACCCCGAGAAAGAACAGCAGCCAGACTGCGTTAGTCTGCCTGCATGCGATGGCCAAGCAGCCCAGCAGGCCGGCTAACAGACGGTGCTCGTTGAGCTGCATGAAATAAGCGGCCAACAGACAGGCAATGGAGGCCTGGTCAGTATAAAACAGGCTAACAAAGAAAAATGACACCGGCAGGAGAGACAGACAGAATGCTTTCAATACGCGAGTCCTGGGCTCTGGCATGCTGATGACGTCATAGTGTCGCGGAGACGACAAAATGCCATAGATAGACAGGAAGCTAACAGCAAAATAAACTAGATTAGTTAAACGCAGACGGAATACGCTACAAATAGAATCTGGATTATCGTCAGTCGAATCTGTAACCATGGCAACCAAACGTAGCATAGCGCTAGACAAGGCGTACAGACCAGGCGGAGTTGTTATCTTAGGATCCCATTCGTTAAAAATTCCCTGACAATATTTTTGCGCCATTGGCACGTGAAAGATTTCGTCCATATAAGCAGATGGTTGAATCCTATCTACCTGCATTATTAAACAGCCGCAGAGGCCTACAGAAAATATCAATAACTCAGCTAGTAGCATTAGATGCGATCTGTCAGGTCCGACACTTGTGCTAAGTTGGCTTGGCATTTTTTCTGAAATTTTTAATACACAATAGTTAAGCCTTAAAAATGAAAAAATGTGATTTTAATTGTTTTTTATTACTCTTTCATGGAGCAAACTCATTTGAATAACAAATTATTTTAGATTTGTCACTTATCAGGTTATTCAAGGTAAAAACAGATTGGTAATAGCCTCCCATACTACTGAATTAAGTAGCCAAATTAACAACTAATATAAAAAAAATTCAACTAACTTTACACTTGTAGATACTCAAATGACTCAACTTAACAACAAAATCAACCATTTTTCCCTTTCAATTTAAGATATTTCCTGTTACACCTTGGTAAAAATGCTATATCACTGTATAACAATAAATTTGATTCTTAATTTCTAAACAGTTTGCAACCCCCCAAGTTTTCTCCTTTATCCCATATCTACCACACTATTAAAAATTTAACACATTATTTTCCAAATACAAGAAACAAAAAATGAAAGTTCCTACTTTATTGCAATTTACTTTAACTGTCATAATTTATATAAACTTTGCAGATCTCCATATTTATGTATTAAGGATAATAATAATAAATCTTTGATTTTATCTACAATTTATTTTCTAAATATTCAAATCTAAACTAGATTTACAACTAAAAACTGGAATCAATTTATGTGCATTTTTATAGTGGCAAAGCCATTATATAGTGTCAAGGGCTACTTCTACATTCTCATATTTGAAACTTATATCCTAGAAGGGAAATATTAACTGTGGTGTAAGTCAGGCACAAACTTGCTCCAAGTGCAAATTCTGGGCTCTGTGGTACAAATGCACAATTTCTGGGGCATTGTGCAAATTTTGTTTAAGCCTATGGCATAAGAATTTAGATGTTGATTCCCAATGATTATGCTTTTATAACAACTCATCTTTCTAATATATTATACATTTATAACATGCCATTTTGTTTTTGAAATAGGCCTAGTATGATGTCATTGTGTTTCTTGTTTATTATTCTTTGTTTTTGTTGTGCATATATAGCCACAATAGTTTTCAAGCCACTTTTAGAGTTTTGCATTGATTGAAAATTATTTCACTTACATTACATTTATAAGGTATGGCATCAGACAACAGTTTTATTAAATTTTCAGCTTGATTTCCTAAAGTGAAATTAATGGCTAAAAACTGTGCTAAGATGACAATTGGTTGAAGCAATTTGATAAGAATGGTAATAGCATTGGCCTGTGAGCTCAAAAGGCTAAAAAGGATAGTGAATCAAGCTATAGAGTATACTGCACCTAGTGCAATCAACCAATTTCATTTAGGTGAATTCTAAGAAATTTCAACTTATCAATTCCACTAGCAGTGCCAGTACTAGACCAGGCAATTGCAAGGAAAATACTTACTAGCACAAACGTGTTACTGCAATTGCAAGAGTCAATGAAATTTGATGCTACACAAGAATCATTCTACAGAATAAAGCTTTGAGTTGGAAGATGACCTGGTTGATAATCTCCTTGCCATCTGCCCTGACTCAAAAAAATTCTAATGGCAATTAACCTACACTAAACAAGAATCACCTACTTAGTGACTCATGGGTTGTTCCCATAGCTCAAGGAGGTAGTGCTAGAAGATGTCAAGGTATTAAATATTTTTTATCCAGATTGATAAGGCAAATAAAAACTGCAAGTATCTTGGTATTGTACTACCTAAAAAAGCACAAGTAGCAACTGAAAGTGGAAATTATTTCCACATCAATTTACCATTGCTAGACTCAACAAACCTAGAGAGCATCACTTCTGCAAATGCCACACTTTTGAAATGTGACCCTAAAGCTTCCAACTACTTTGGTATAATAACAGATAAATGTGATGCTATGCATGGTGCTAAAAGCAGAATTGTCATGCATCTGCAGAAAAACAAGCCAAATTTATTTTATGTTGGAGGATGCAGTCTGCACTATGTGCATAATGCTGCCAAGTATGCCTATGATGCATCTGACTTCAGTATTGGCATTGAAACTCTTGTATATGACATCTGTGACTTTAAATTCCCACTGTCTAAATGCAATAGTTTGGATGTAATTGCTAATGAGCTTCAAGAAGTCAAGAACTTGGCTTTTTTTCTGGCATGTTGAAACCTGCTAGCTTCAGCATTTTATAGTTGTTGAAAGTATTCTGTAGCTTTTTTACTCACTGGTGAAATACTTCTCAGAGTTGAAAGACAATGAAGCCAATTTTTATGCTATGAAAAAATGTTTTGGACCCTAAGATGCACTTTTCATTGAATTTTCTTTCAGAAGTTCTGAAGCCATTATAGAATTTTGAACTGCTATTTCAGCAGAATAGGTGCCAGATACACCAACTCTATGATTAATTGACCAATAATGCACCTTTGGCTAAAAGCAAGGCATGCAAGCTTCTAGACCCTAATAATCAAATCAAAAATCACTTCATTCACTGAGCTGTCACTCTGACCAAGCTTTTTCTAGCAATTGTATTGTAGACTAAGTTGGATAGTCCTTGAGTCAAGGCTTATCTATGCTAGCAGGAACTATGGTATACCAATTTTAGGACATTGAATTGCTTGATGTCTGGAGCAAACTTGTCTTTAGCTCTAAGGCAGACAACTGGCCTTTGATGCTACAAATTGTGCAGGTACTGTTAGTCTACTTGGCAATGTAGAAGTTGAACATGTCTTCAGCAATGTCACCAATGTTGTCACAAAAAATGTTCAAGCATGGCACCATGTCCTAACCATTGAGGACTCTGAAGTGCTTGGAATCCTCTACTAAGATGAAGTCATAGAAATGACCAAGATGGAGTCATAAAAAAAGACATACAATTTGTTTCCTAAGATTCTGTTTGCTAATGCCATGTAAAAAGTGACAAATTCTAGAATGGCACTTTCTGTATTACTCACAGAAGATGGAAATGGGGAAAATGAAATTGTGGCCATTTGGCTACTAAAAACCAAAACAAATGATGTTATATACCATGCTGCATACTGTCTCATAAAGGAACAAAATCCTTGCTAGCAATATACCTAAGTGGTCATGGCTAATAAAGACTTGCTAAGGAGTTTCCAGATACCAATCTGCATATTTGCTCCTTTTATGTGCCTCAAACTTTTGACAGGGAAATTGTCAAGAGCAAGATATTAAAAATTAGTACAGAGTAGAGGAGCTCTAAAAGTACGAGGGTTGTTTGGAAAGTTTGCGGACAAACTCACCTCTGTCTTGAATGAAAGGCGTGGCTTTCTTCATACTTTATACCACAGACAAGTGTCATGTACCACAAGTCATAAAGCTATACTGGTCGAAATATCTTATCACATTTTCTTTCAGCAGTCTATTGAATCACCCACTGATTTTTTCACTATGCAAAATAACAAGGAGGCCAAGTGCAGTATTATTTGGTTTTTGTGGAAGCAAGGGAAGCACCAGGTCAACATAGTCCGTGAGTTGCATACTACTTATGGGGAAGATGCACCTTCGAAGACAATGGTCAGCAAGTGGGTCCAGCACTTTGAAGCAGGCTGGGAGACTGTTGAAGATCTGCCCCACAGTGGAAGGCCAGCCACCTCAGTCAACAATTTCAACACCAAGTGCGTGCGTCAAGCACTGGATATTGACTGACACGTCACGGTACGTGAACTGGCAGACATTATGGGTCTCCCTCCTATAGCAGTTCACACCATCCTCATAGCTGAGCTTGGAATGTCGCGAGTTGTCGCTCAATGGGTCCCGAAACTTTTGACTGATTCTCAGTGGCGCAAATGGGTCCAAGCTTGTCAGCAGCTCCTGCAGGCCTATTGCAACGACCTGAGTTTCTTGGACCGGATTGTGACAGGGGATGAGTTGTGGTTCCACTACAGCAAGCCAGAGTCCAAGAGGCAGAGCAGTGTGTGGAAGGCAGCTGGCAAACCCACCCCCGTGAAGGCCCTGACTGCACCGTCGGCTGGTAAGCAAGATGGCCACTGTCTTCTAGAACAAGGAGGGCATTCTGCTAATTGATTGGCTTCCATGTGGAGCTATGATCACCAGCGCCTATTACATCCAAGTGCTGGAGAAACTGCACAAGACAATCAAGAGGGAGCAGCATGGCAAGCTGACTAGGGGTATACTGCTGCAGTAGGACAACTTGCGGCCTCACACCAGCCAGGCAACAATGGCTGCCATTTTGGACCTGGGATTTGAGCTCCTGCCACACCAACCCTATTTGCCAGACCTTGCTCCTAGCGACTTCTGGCTGTTTAGTCAGATGAAAGAAAAACTTTGAGGCCACCAGTACAGTAGCATACAGGCCATGGCATCTGCCATCAGCCAGTGGGTCCGGAGTACCCCCAAGGAATTCTTCACTGTTGGAATTGAGAAGTTGCCAGAGCGATGGCACAAGTGTGTCTGCCTCAGGGGCAGATACATTGAGAAGTTGGATAACTAAAGTTTTGGCAATTGTTCATTGTTTATTAGTTATTCAAGTTTGTCCGCGAACTTTCCAAACAACCCTTGTACTACAACAATTTAGTGGCAGATATTTTTTCAGCATATTAAAAAATATGTCCTTTCTACTTATAAAATAATTCCCAGCTAGTTACCTAAGAATATTGAAACTACCTTTGTTTTATTGCACAAAAACTTCAAGAACTTTATAGAAATCCAAATTATATATATACATAAATTAGTGTTCCGCCGCCATCAATCTCTGGGACCGTAACTGTAACCATAATGGTAATCAATGGGTAATCACCATAACCGTCATGACTCGTAATTACGGCCCAAAAATCACCGTAATTTGCCATAACCATAACCGTAATATAACAAAATTTTCTGGTTTTGCACAACAGAACTACAAAAATAGGTTTTTAATGCTCTACCACTATTATTTTTATTTTATAATTATTTCACTAACATCTTTTGCTATAATTATTATGCCTTTAAACATTAATTTTTTACTTTTCACGATCTACATGACTTTGAGTTGAGTTATGACACTATACATCAAGGACACCTTAAGTAGACTACTTAAGGTGTCCTTGCTATACATATCAATGTTATATCATATATGAGTTTAACATACGCTTGTTTTTATTTGTATTTTGTCTATGAACTATGTATATCTGTTGATGTCAAAAATGATTACAATGAATCTGTTTAAATTTTCTGAGAATTAATGATGGTTGTAAATCATGTACTTGTAAATTCTTTTACTTTAAACTACAAGGTGGGTACAAGGAACTTGGGTAGGTTAAGTAGTATACTTAAGGTGTTCTTAGGGTATGTAATGAAATTCAATTTGAATTTAGGGTTGGAATTTTTTAACTTCCTATAAAATGCTGATTTAAACAAAACTTCAAGCAATTGAAATATACATTTTTGCAAATTTTAACAGGCATAGAAAAAAATTTCCATGACGGAAAAATGATTATGGATAATCCTTAAAAGTTCCGTAATCCATAACCGTAAGCACAAAATTTCTCCATAACCGTAGCCGTAATGAAAAATATGGCTACAAAAGTGCTGCTCCCGTCATATGCCGTAACCGTAACCGTCATGATGGCGGAACACTAACATAAATGCACACTAATCTTAGCAAAATCTAAATCTCTTTTGCACTAAAAAAATATCCAAAAAATGAATGGAAACCATTGCCTTGCTCTTATTTTCTTTTAAGCTACTACATATACAACAACTTTTTATAATTATAAATCTAGTTTAGGCAAATATATGAAATTGCTAGGCAAAATTCTGGTAAAAAACACAAGGACCAAGGCCATAGTCAGGAAAGTGGCACAGTGTGCGCCAAAAAAATTTTAGGGAGACAATCTGTGCACTTTCAAAGTGCTGTCTAAGTGCCATTTGTGCCTTTCTAGGGAGACTTTAATTTTGCTGCAAAGATTTTCTAGCAGCTTAGGAAGATTTCCGTTGAGTACTTGGGTGATTTAAAATGCCTGTCTGCGCCCCCCTGGGGGGGCACCGAAGAGCTAGTTCTCCTCTAAATCTTTGCAAAGTAGGCACATTTTTGTTAATTTTGCCTATTATATTCATACATGCGCAACACCCGGCTGACCCGGCCCAAACGGCCAGGTGACAGGCCTGCCAAGCAAGGGACGTCGCAAAATCGGTGATGCAAGTCAAAAAATCGCTGATGCAAGTCACAAAATTGGTGAAAAACACGAGGGGGTAAGTCGCAAAATGGAGAAGAATTGGGAAGATTCAGGCAAGAATCGTTTGCACGACCTTTTTTTTGGTCCTTTGAAATTTTTGTGGCCAACTAAGTCGCAAATTTTTCCACTGACAACCTATGTTGCACTTACACTGAACAACGTCGCACTTTTGGTCAGAAACAATGTCGCACTTACACTAAACAACATCGCACTAGCCGGGTAAGATTCAGGAGGTTGCGCATGTACGAGTATGATTATATTACCAATTTTGTACCACTTGTGCCGCTTGTGCACCAATATGCACCAAAACCCTTTATGTGCACCACACTTGTGTGCCAAAATACACCAAGACCCTTCATGTGTGCCACGCTTGTGTGCCAATGTGTGCCAAGACCCTTTGTGTGCGTGGGAATTTTCCCCTAAAAGGTTACCTTCCTGACTATGGGACGAAGGTCACTCAATAATAAGTCATTTACGAGTATGTCCTCAAAGTGTCTTCATGACTCATTTGCATAGATATACAAGTTCTACTATTTAGTAATATATTTCATTATACTTGTAGTTGTTTTGAGTTTGCAAATTACAAATAGCTATAATATCTCATCAAGCTTGCTAGGGGACCTATTTCTTTTTTAGGACTATTTATAAGAATTTGCATAGGTAAATTATAAAGGATATCTTCTTTCAAAAGCCTTTAAAGTTCATATAATTTTTGGATAAGCCTATAGGCTGAAAGGCATAGCTTATTAGCTTGGTCCAATGCCAAAATATCCAATTTTATACACTTTTTAATAAACAACTTAATAGGCCTCAGTACAATTTTGGTAATTTTTTTTATTTTAATTCCATAAAGAGATATACCCACATAGCACATACTGCATGGCGAGACTTAATTTCATAAGGTAAAATACACTATATTATAGACCCTGGCCTAGGCCCTCTATGTATTAGCTGCACACAAAATTATGCTTTAAATTGAGCAAAAATAAACCACATTGAAATGACAGTAGGCCTAAACTTCAATTTTTGATAGTCTTAAAATTACATAGGGGCCTAAAGTATTTTTTAATTCTTAAGCTTTAATCATGAGACATAATTATTGCACGGCCTTAGATACATCCACCTGCGATGCGCAGTCTGCACATCCTTATGTGACAAATTATACGTGCATCGGCGTGGTGTAGCAGTAGCAATTAACACGGAATGCGATTTGATGCGAGCTAGCACGAGTATTTCGTCCTTTATTTATTGAGCGTAGAAACTGGCCAATCAGAAGAGTCCCGCGCGTTGGGCCAACAAACGTCATACCAGAAACGAATTCAAATTCAACTTATATATACTAACAACAGCAATTATTATAACAAAATTACGACAAATGTGTATACTGTCCAAATTTAGGACTGCATAATAATAGGTGAGTAGAGTAAAAAGTAATTAGAAGTATTTTTTAGAATTTTACGCTTAACTTTGAATTAACAACATCGTCACATCCGCTTCCCTTCCGAGAAAACAAAGAACGAAGCAACCTGAAAGAATTCGAATTAGCAGGGATAAAAGTGCAAAGGAACAATTTGTGAACGATTTTGAAACAAGGACATCTTGAATTTGCACGAACGGATTAAACAGTTAAGCGAAAAAAATATTACAAAAATTTTTTTGAATCAGGAAATGAAATTGCATTGGCATAACATTATTCTGCACTAAGCATGAAGCGTAATAAATTAGGCATATTGAAAGTTTATAACTGCAGTTTTTTCTTTTTAAACACCGTAGAAAGTATATAGAAATATTATGGATACCACCGATTCACTTGGTCGACTTAGAAACCAGAGCGCTGCCAGTAAAAAATGCAGCCAAGGGTGTTGCAAGCGGGAGACGCAGCCAGGGTGTGTTCTGTAGGGAGGCTTGATCACTCGGGCGCTGCTACGACAGATTGCTGCAGCCGTATGACATCAACCACCCAGCAACCGCGACAGGGCTCGGACCCCGCCACGGGACTCGAATCCACCAGTGAAAACCGCAGCCAGCGCTGCCAACGAAGGACTATGCCAGATTGCTGCCAGTGAAATGCGGTCAGGAAACCGCGCCAGCAGAAACACAGCCAGGAAGCTGCCAGCGGGACACAGCCGTCGCAACTTCTCCCCTCCACTCGTGCGAGCCGAAACTGCGACGCCAAGCCCACAACCAGCCAACCACACAACAGCAGACAGCCAGACACAACAGCAGACAGCCAGACACAACAGCAGACAGCCAGACACAACAGCAGACAGCCAGACACAACAGCAGGCAGCCAGACACAACAGCAGACAGCCAGACACAACAGCAGACAGCCAGACACAACAGCAGACAGCCAGACACAACAGCAGACAGCCAACAGGGAAAACCACGAGGCCAAAACAGAGAAGAAAAGGACCAGAGAAGCGCAGAGCACAAAAAGACAAACAAAAATCCACCCCCAACACTAGCTAACTACCCCCGGGAAGACCCCGAAACTATTGAGACTGAGAATCGGAGCGCCTCTTCTTCGAGCAGCGATTGATGAAGGCCTCCAAAAACCTAGCCGGTTTGCGCACGACACGACCCGACCTGGTGGTAACAAGTGGGGCAGTAGCAGCAACACCAGGTCCTGACGACTGAGAGCTGGAGCTGGCCGCAGCCACCTCAGCTGCAGAGCTGTCACTATTCGGCTCAAGCTTGATATTGCTCTCCGGCAGATTATCAGACTCGGACTGCTCATGACTCGCGTCTATCATTGGGACCATCTGCTTCGATTCAGACTGATCTCCATCTTCTTCCGGGCTTTGACGACTGACGGCGCTATTCGCTGCTGCCTCCGAAACGGCGATTTCTTCAGCGGTGGTCATCTCGGCGGATCTTCCTGGGGCTTCCGACTGCTCATGGTGCACTGAAGCGCAATCAGAGCTTCCATCGTCGGTCCCGTCCGACTCCTGATGGACCGTGCGTCCATTAAGCGAGCTATCAGATTCTACATCAAGCGCCTGTGATATTTCTGATTTTCTGTCCAGCTGACCCTCCCATGAGGACTGGGGCTTCCCCCGAGCTGAATCGAGTCCGAATCTGTCAATAAAGTCGATGTACGCCGGCTTTCTCACACAACGCTTCAATCTGTCAATGTTATAGACATTGTGCTTTGGGTTGGGTGCTCTTTCATTCGATTCCGGGACCAGGCGATAGTTTCTATCGGATATCTTCTCGACGATTCTGTACGGCCCAACCCACACAGCAGTGTCCAGGCCTTTGTGGTCTGGGTTCCAAACCCACACGAGTTCACCTTCTTTGAAGACGGCGTGACGAGTTCCGCGGTCATAGTAGCGCTTCTGGCGCTGTTGAGCCTTTCCTCTAATCTGTCTAGCCACTGCGGACACACTCACAAGGTCGTGATACAGTTTATGGGCGAACCTGTCAGGCTGGTACTGATCGTGAGCAGGCGGCCCATATTTCAGGTCAAGCGGGAACACGAGCTCCCGTCCTAGAAACAGACGCGCTGGCGTGAACCCGGTGGACTCAGCCTCAGTCGCCCTAATCGACAATCCGACCAGACGAGCTGCCAGCGGCCAGTCACACTGCTTGTCCAAACAGACTGCACGTATTTGACTCTTGATCGTTTGAATCACCCTTTCCACCTTACCGTTGGCCTGAGGTCTGCGAGCCACTATTCTAACCTTTTCTATTTCTAGGAGACGAGTGAGCTCTTCGAGCACGTTATTCACGAAGGCTGTGCCGTTGTCTGATACGAGTGCTTCCATTGCTCCCCATCTGACAACCCACTCGGTCAGGATCGTCTGAGCTGTGGTCTCAGCACCTATGTCCGGAACTGGGATGATCTCGACCCAACTGGTAAATCGGTCGATCAACACCAGCAGGTACTTGTTACCACTTTGCTCCGGAAACGGCCCGGCATGGTCTACATGGACTACTTGACCTGGGTAACCAGCAAGTGTCGGCTGCATTGGCTGTTTATTTTTCCGTTTTCCTTTTTTAGTTCGAGCGCACGTCTCACACTCCGAAATAATTCCTTTGACGTGGATTTCCAGATCGCTAATTTGAAACCTACTTTTTAGGGCCTTAATCGTCTTCGACACTCCACAGTGATTCAAAATCCGGTGATAGTTCCTAACAATCTCGTCTACATCCGCTGTTTCCGGGAAGACAAGCAGCGATCGGGCAGACTTGCCCTTTTTGGCCGGCTTCTCAATGTACAGCACTCCTTCCTTGAGCACGAGTTTTTCAAAATTGGAATATAAAATCCTAATCTCACGGCTGCAGGACTGAATCTCTTCATTATTTGGCTTCTCATTATTCTTTACAGCTTCTACTAGCCTCATCAAATCGATTGATGACTCCTGAGCTTGCCTAGCCCAGTTTTCTTCCTGCTGATCAGACCATTCCTTTTCGGGCCCGCTGTCGGTGCCGGATGAACTGACTTCTACTGCTTGAATCGCAGGGGCGTCTGCATTTGTCTGACAACTGCTTTCTGACTGTTCTACCCTAGGTGCAGCCTCTTCGGTCTTCTGGGTTCCTCCGTGGTGAACCTCGACAAGTAGTTCCTGAGTGATTTCTGTCTGGCACGCGACTGAGCAAACTTGTCTAATTTTAGCACGGGTCGTGCGCACGACCACAGGTTTTGTTTGGCCGGCGAATTTATCCTTGAACTCTGGAATTTTGCTACAAGTAGGGCAATCGTGGTGATCGGCCCGGAACTTCGGGTTCCTACTGAGAAAATCCACATTTAAGTGTTCTTGACCAGCTCTGTGCTTCACTTCAAAGTCGTATTCGCCAAGACGCTCCAGGGGTGTCTAGTCAATCCTGAAGTCGTAGGCTTCGATGGTAGCAAGCCACTGAGCCAGCATCCCCGTCGCATGTTTCTTAGCATGCAACCACTTCAGGGCTGCGGCATCCGTACGCACAATGAATGGACGGTCAAGCAAATAGACACGAAAGTTCTCAAGCATCAGAACGACTCCTAAGAGCTCCCTCATCGTGGCACAATAATTCCGTTGTGCTGAGGAGAATTTTTTTGAAGCGTAGCTGATCACTCTTTCCTGTCCATCCGGACCTTGTTGAGACAAGACAGCACCTACACCCTCCAATGAGCTGTCACAATCCAGCGTAAAACGACCAGCATTTTGTGATAGGTCCGGGTAGGCAAGGACTGGTGGCGAGCAAAGATAGGTCTTGAGCTCAGTGAAGGCTTTGTCGTGCTTATCAAGCCAGATAAATTTCTCGGCTCCTCTTGCCAAGGCGTACAGCGGAGCTGCGATCACTGAAAAGCGAGGAACAAATTTCCTGTAATAATTACAGAAGCCCAGGAATGATAGTAACTGCTTTTGGTCACGTGGTGTAGGCCAATCACGGACGGCTTCAGTCTTTTCCGGGTCTGCTTCTATGCCCTGACCGGACACAACAAAACCTAAGAATCGCACTCTGTCCTTAAAAAGCTCACACTTACTTGGTTTGATCTTTAAATTCGCTTTTCGCAATCTCCACAGAACTAAAACTAGGTTGACAATCATCTGGTTGTTATCCTTCGCTTTCACAATAACATCATCGAGGTAGATCAAACTGACCTTGAGAAGCAACGGCTGGAAAACCCGATGCATCAGGCGGGCGAACGTTGCCGGGGCCGTCTTTATCCCAAAAGGCACAACTTTCCATCTGAATGTACCTTGTGGGCAAGAGAAGGCTGTGAGGTTGCGGTCTTGCTCTCGGACTCCCACCTGCCAATAGGCAGATGTCAAATCAAGGCTTGAAAAAACCTGTGCACCGGCAAGACTGTCAAACGATTCATCGACCAATGGAAGCGGGAAGCTACACGGCTTAATGACTTTATTCGTCTGACGGTAATCTACACAAAGTCTCTGGCTTCCATCTTTCTTTTTCACCAGAACAATTGGAGAGGCCCATTCTGAATCACATTCTTCAATAACATTGCACTCCAGCAGCTTGGCAATATGCTGATCAAGGAATTCCTTCTGGGCTGGCGTGGTTCTTCGGGAAGGTTGGAAGACAGGTCGACAGTTAGGATCCTTCAGCTCGATTGACATTTCTAGCAGCGGTGTCTTACCAAGGTCGGTGTCAGTCTTGGATATTTGGCTACCAAAGTAATTCAAAAGCTTGATGGTCGTAGTCATCTGCTGAGCTGACAGGTTTGACTGCTCAAGACGGAATTGGCTTTTTAGCCAATCAGCTGTTGCTCTGTCAGGGTAGGGCAGCTTCTCGATGAGCTTCCCCAGCTTGTCAGCATTGTCTATGGTAAAATCCCGCTCATGCAGCTGTGTGGTCGTCACAACCTCATCAGCGCCTACTGCTTGGAACGAGGCAACCTCCTGACCTTTTTTGATCGAAACCGGATGATCTTCGCTATTGAGAAGCCGTACAAGCACGTGGCGACCTACGCTGACACTGTCCAGCGATCTGGCCACCAGGCATTCACCATCGGCATGGAACAGACGAGGACCTAGGACACCTTGAGCCCCTGGGTCTGCCTCCAGCACTCGACTGGGAACCAAAGCTTCTGACCGAGGTGCCATCTCTATGTCACAGGCGGCTGTCACACGCCTGACACGGTACAGTCCACTGTCACCTTCAATCACTGGAACGGACTCGCCATCCACCGTGGCCTTGCCCTCAGCAATCAGCAAATTGACCTTAAAGCTCTTTAGGAAATCGAGACCAAGCAAAACATCGGACAGCTTTGTTTCCATGACAAGGAACACCTGAGTCTTCGTCAGCTTTCCCAATGAAACTTCACACCGCAAAGTACCTAGGATAGCAGTCGACGTGCCATTGAATGCAGTGGCTGAGCGGCGCTGAGTGGCTTGGGTAAAAACGTTGTTAATAGGGTCAGCTTCAACTAGCTGGTCCTTGACACGGACCCCCATAACACTGGCATTGGCCCCCGAATCCAGGCACGCAATTATTCGGCTGTCTCCTACGCCCAACTGGACAAAGTAACTCGAGTCTGTCTGAAACTCATCGTCGTGGGTCACGGACTGTTCACAGTTTGATGGCGACGCCAATTCACACACATCTACAGCACGGTCACTGGGCTTCCCGGTGTCCGCCTCTCGGCGAAACCTGACCCGAAGTCCAACGAGTTGATGAGGCGCAGCCCTGCGCTGGAGCCCATCGTCGAGCTGAGAAAAGTGCACGAACACATTGTCCCCCATCACAGCTGACCGGATGAACCCGTGCGACTGAAACCACTGAGTTATCACACCAGTTTCCACTGGTTCGGAACCCTGTTTTCTCCGGTTTGTCCCAGCGCGACCTCTGGGATTCGGTTGTGGTGGATGCGGGCACTCAGCAACCAAGTGGTCGTTCAAGCCACACCGAAAGCATGCCCTTGGTGGGCGGCTACGAGATGGAGCACCTGCAGCGTAATCACGATGATATGGTGGTGTTCGCTGGGCAGAATTAGACTGCATCGGATTTTTAAACTGCGATTCAATTGGCCCGTCCTGGCGCTTGTCTACATCCGATGCTTGATTTACCTGTTGGGCAAGAAGTTTCTCCAGCTCCTTAATCCGCGCCTCCAGCTCTGCCGTCTTATCTGGGCCAACGACACGGACTTTGGGCAACGTGGACTGCCCAGGGTTTAACAGCTGTCTAACACCAGTGATCTCTCTGGCCTTTTTGACGAGGTCTGCAGACGTCAGGCGCGCATCTTCGCGGCTCGCCAGTAGAAGTTTCTCAGCCAAGCTCTTTTGGGGCAATTCGGCTGCATAAGCTAAGCTAATTAGACGATCAAAGTACTCTTGGACCCCTTCACCGTCTTGTTGCTGGGCGCTTGCCAGCTCTAAGTAGCTCTTATCCCTTTCAGATACATCAGTATAACGAAGACTCAAGGCTTTTAGGGCATCAGCAGCTTCCTTTTCATGCAGGTGATTGTTGAAGCAGTACTCTTGGCATTCAGGCGATAGGAGCGAAAGTAGAATGGCCGATTGCTGATCCCTAGGGATCTTGTATGCCTGCACGTAGGTGAGAAACTGGGTCTGCCACAAGTCAAACCTCATTTTCGGCGAATAAGGCTGTGGAGGCCGGAGTCGGACATTTTTAGGAACTTCAGGTAATTCAGCTTGTGGCGCAGAAGGAGCAGGCGTTGCAGAGGCGGCTGCTCGAGATAGGCTAGTTGTCAAGACCTGGGCAAAGCTTTCTAAAACATTTTGCATCGTGGCAGCAGAAATGGCAGCCTCTCCACTAACTGGGCCGATTGGGGCTGCTGGGGCTTCAACTTCAATCTCCTGATTATGCACTGCATCATCATTGACTACATTTGCAGCTTGTACTTGCCCTTGCTGAGGCTGAGACATTGTTCAGATTCCTGCTAATAATTCGCTTTTGCTTTGGGGTGCAGCGGCAGTCACAACTCACAAGGTTTGAATGAAATGAGAGTACAGAGAGACAGATATGAATAAGAATATGCGAGCCAGGGGTGGGGGGTTGGCGGAGGGTCCGATCTAAATCAACAAAAAAACAGCAGTCAGATAAAGCCGCCAACCTGATAGGCCACACCACCCCACAGACAAACAAGGCAGGCCACTCACCACTAACACACAAACAGGCCGGCAGTGGTAAATTGGCTAACCGCGAGTACAGGGCCAGCACAGCGCAGAGAGAATTGGATGCTTAAGCTTGTAGTCCCGATTGGCTTCACCCAGCATGTGCAAACGCCGGCAGGCTAACTGATGCACTCACTGCACAGCTATTGGCGGTTGCGCGGGCAGGTTAGGCACATAGGCAGAATTTACACTGGTAGTAGCTGATTCGCACTCGGCTTCAGTTGTTGTTGACTCAATTACGTGACGTGTAGACTTGCTGATAGTTACTTTAGCTTGACAAACAGACAGATTGACAGATTGACAAACACGAACAATCGGCGGGTTGCGTTGTTTTTTTTTGTTATTGTTGACAAACACGTAGTAAGCTTTGGATTTGGTTCGCAGTCCTGGCGCGATTATTGACTCGTTCGTGTTGATGACGGTTGCAGTTGGATGGCTGTTTGTACGAAGACAAACTGCTGAGTAATGGTCTCGGTGGGACCTCCAAAAATTATGTGACAAATTATACGTGCATCGGCGTGGTGTAGCAGTAGCAATTAACACGGAATGCGATTTGATGCGAGCTAGCACGAGTATTTCGTCCTTTATTTATTGAGCGTAGAAACTGGCCAATCAGAAGAGTCCCGCGCGTTGGGCCAACAAACGTCATACCAGAAACGAATTCAAATTCAACTTATATATACTAACAACAGCAATTATTATAACAAAATTACGACAAATGTGTATACTGTCCAAATGTAGGACTGCATAATAATAGGTGAGTAGAGTAAAAAGTAATTAGAAGTATTTTTTAGAATTTTACGCTTAACTTTGAATTAACAACATCGTCACACTGAAATGCATTGCACGCATGCTTTGATTAAGGGTCAGGACTTTTGAATTTTAGATTAGTGCCTAAATTCTGGGAAATTGATTTCGAAAATGATCGTCTTGTCAAACTTTTAGGCAAACTTTTAGAACATCTTACTCTACGCAGTGTCGATTGTCTTTGTCTATTTAAATGTTGGCTAGGCCTATCTATTAAATTTCTGAATTTAATTACAACTAATACACACAGGGGCCGAAGGTTAAAAAATACATAATGCATGCATAATTTTTGCATAATTGTCAGCAGGACCACTGTATAACTGTCACTGCCACTGTATAATTGTCATCATAGCATAAAACATGGGCGGCCAAAAATATTGTGGTTGCATAGAGGTTGCTTTTTGTTATCAGGTGAGAAAGATGAATTGAATTTCGATGCAGATATGTCAGATTTCACTTAAAACGAATCATGGCAATGATCATCAGCTACAAATTTAGAAATTCCCTCAATGAGTTGTCCAGCTAGTTGAGTTGAATTAGCCCATTGGCATTTTTATTTGCCCTTAGCTATTGCCAATTCTGTGCGTAAATGTAGCTCAATTTCAAGCAGGGATTAATCAGGCTAGCTGCGATAAAGATGCAGCTTAAAGTCAAACTAAGTAGAGTGCCAGGACGCAGTGCGCAACTTCGCTTCGGACTGATACCGGTTTCCTGTGCATCTTGCAGCCTCTGCTTTAGTAATTAATAGAAAATTGGCCCCAGGGGGGCGCACACGGACATTTTAAATCCCATATTGTGCGCAGCAGAACGAAATCTCCCGAGCAGGTAAAAAATCTCAAAAGGCAATTAAAATCTCAAAATACCAGTACAGCTTCAACCGAAACTGGTCGGAGAGTGTCAACTACTGGATGGGACTGGATCGAGCGGCTTCATCAGCTTACTGCGCCGGGAGTGTGGAGAGCTCGATGGGAGTTCAGCGACTACAACGGAACCTGCAGGTCCTGGGCTGAGAACGCTCGGTTCTCAGTGGGTGCAGCGGCCGACAAGTACAGAGCCTCGATGATGGGACCGCTAGACTTGATCAGGTCGCTACGCTGATACTGTACTGTACTTCTCAAGCCTCTTGCGCATCAACTTGCCCGTACAATCCCACCTAATTATAAAATCATAACCTACTATATGCCAAAGCAGCCGCCCTTAAATTCATATGCTCTTAAGTGTGCAAAAACTGCTGCTCGCTTATTCCGAAAATGCGTTAAGTATCGGCGCGCTTGTTTATATGAATCCTATAAAGCCCTGTCGCGCCCGTTACTGCATTGATCACAAAATCTGCGTTGTATTTATTCCGGTCCGTGAAAAGTTGAACGCGCGCGCTTATGGAAATCGTGTGAATTAGAATTAGTAAAATGTCTCTTTGCTCTTTTCGGGAAAATTTTACCCCCAAGAGCATCATCAGGATTTTGGGGATCTAAAAACGTTTACGAAGAGCGGATAGTTTGAGTCTAGCGGAAATAAATTAGCTCATACTAAGCGCCTATATTCAATTTTGTAATTAAAACAGAGGTATATGTATAAGAATACTATTCATAACTATAATAGTAATAGGCACTGCTTGTACTTTTGAAACTACATGTAAGTTGAGTTAATACTGAAGAGAAGCGTTGTAGTGCTTTTGAGGCAACTACCTCTAATGCCTGTTCAAGCTGCTTTGCAAATTGTTTTTTTAAGAAGTTGGAAGGAGAAGTGTTGCTTTTGTTTAAAATTACTTTTCTGCAGCCAACAAAAACAATGGCGTGCAGAGTGCTTTCGAGTGAAAGCCGTTTCCACTAAGTCTTCTACAAAGTCGAGATGCTTTTGAGACGATTTCAGCATTGTAGAGCAGGGATACAAAAATATTCAGTTAAATAATGCAGACGCTTGCAAGATCTTCAAAAATTACTAAACGCAAGTCCCGCCAGACAGTTAGCTAACCGAAAATACGAAGTACTTTACAAAAAATCACCACTTGCTACTAAACAAAAGAAATTTACTAAGTCTAACAGTACTTTTGTTTACGCTGAAGAATTCTGCTCTCAAAAATTTTTTTCGCACGTCAGACTGCCCCTCAAAGTACAAGTTGCATGCTTCGCTTCCAGAAATTAAAGAAAAACTGTAAGAAAGTAATTTTGGGCAGCCAATGAGAGAACTGAGAATTTGCGGCCAAGAAAACAATGTAGAAGGCTAGGATTTAAAAAAAGGCAACTCATCGACTAAGCCAACCCAGCCGAAAAACACGGTTGCTGCAACGTAAATTCATCGAAAATATTAAAATACCTGCAAACTTAAAAATCAGAACTTGTAGAAAAAATATGAAAAATATTAAAGAGAGCTTGAGTCTCGCTCTGCTGCTGGCCAAAGTTGTCAGCTTCGACTGCTGGCCTGCCTCAAGCAGCTCTGTCGAGGAACAAGGAACCTTCGTCAAGCAGAGGGATGACATCGGCGAGTACCGACTGCTCGAGTCGCTTAACGCAACCCTCCTGATCGAGTGCGTGGCCAAACTGCTCGCCTCAAAGGCCGATGCGGCTTCGTTCGGGTCAGCTGGAGGCTGCCGACTGCTGGCTTGCAAGCTGGGAGCGTCCGGCTGCAGAAAGTGCCGAAACGCCCACAACTCCAGTCTGCCTCTGCTCTGGGTAAGCAGCTCGCATCGTGCAGTCACCTGCTTTAACTGTCTGACACCATGCATTTCACTGAAGCTCACCCAATCCGATCTCACCCTCTCAACTTTATGCTCCTCATCGAATGTGCAGGTAAGGAATGCGAGCTGCTGGACGACGTTCCAGCACAGAGTCGACGCCTCCGTCAGCTTCAACCGAAACTGGTCGGACTATGTGAGCGGATTCGGTCAGGGCGAGAGTCTGAACTACTGGATGGGACTGGAGCGGCTTCACGAGCTCACTGCGACTGGAGTGTGGAGAGTTCGATGGGAGTTCAGCGACTGGAACGGCACGTGGTACTGGGCTGAGAACTATCCGTTCTCAGTCGGATCAGCGGCCGACAAGTACAGAGCCTCGATGGGACCGCTGGACGCGAGCAGGTCGAGTGTCGGACAGCCTACTGACCCGTACTGGTCGCCCAACAACCACCAGTTCAGCACACCAGAAGCCGACAATGATGCCTACATCAACGGCAGCTGCGCCCTGGCTACGTCATCGGGCTGGTGGTTCGGAGTGTGTCAGTTCATGAATCCGAACGGAGTTTACCTTGTCCCACCTCAAGCCTACTCTAATGGGGTACTGTACTACATCGACACAGGCCCAGTGCTTAATGAAAAATATTCAATGAAGACATTTGAGTGCATGATACGCCAGTGAGTAGCTTCTCAAAGACTTGCAACTCTTCGCCAACTTTGTGGGAAATATAGTTGTGCGTTGGGCACTCAAGAAAGCAAAGAGCTATATCAATAAGAAATGAGAACTTGATTCGTGAAATACAAAGAGCAGTAAACCTGGATGATAAGAATTCATTATTGAATGGCATTTAATGCAGGAATTTTTTTCTCGAGTCACTAAATACCACAAGCCTAGAGCGCCTGTTGGGCCATAAATATGATGATCTGTCACTCCAGCTAACTCTCTTGTGCCAGTGTTCAGTTTCAGCATAGAACCGAAAGAATGTTATGACGTGCTAATTATAGACATTTGATTTCGAAGACTTACAGTCGAAGACACAAAGCTCCAACGCTCAAAGTGGAAGACTCGAAAATGACATTTACACTTCAGCGCTGGTTTTAAACTGGAGGAATGAATAAATGGAAAAAGCAAAAAGTGAAAGCAATTAAAAAAGGCTGTGCCTTTTGAGCTGCAAACCGTTTCACGCAAAAAATCTAAGACATTGACTGTACTTAGTCTAAACAAAGAAAGTTTAGATCAAACTATTTCACATTTCCTGTCGCACAGGGCCTCTTTTCGTTTGAAGCTGACGGAGCCGTAGACTCTGTGCTGGAACGTCGACCAGCACTTCACTGACTTCTTTTTCGGCGCATTAGATAAGAAGCATTTAGCTTGGTGTGATCTGCAGCGTGCGTGAGCTGCAGTGAAATGCGTCAAATCAGACAGGTGAAACAGGTGACTGCACGATGTGAGCTGCTCACCGACAGCAGAGGCAGACTCGAGTTGTGGGCGTTTCGGCACTTTTTGCAGCCGGACGCTCCCAGCTTGCAAGCCAGCAGTCGGCAGCTTCCAGCTGAACCAAACGAAGCCGCATCGGCCTTTGCGGCGAGCATTTTGGCCATGCACTCGATGAGGAGGGTACGAGCTACTTGCCGAAGTCGTCTCTGTGCTTGAGTTAAGTCACTTGCTTTGTAACCAAGGCAACGAGCTAAAAAATGAAACATGGCATCAGGGCCAACATCAACAGGAGGTTCCTGTTGATTTTCATGAACATGATCCAGTCCCTACGTCTAGTCGAAAGTCCTTCTTCATTCCATAAGACTATTAAACGAGCTGAATCCATGAGTCAAACATCAGTGTTTGACACCAGAAAGACACTGTATTGGAAAGAGTCCAGCTTGAAACCTATTTGAATATTGTGATGGGGACGCACTTTGTCGCTCGCCTGACAGATCTCCCTAAGGCAAATCCTTTTCTTCTACTTACCGTCAGTAGCATGACGCTCTCCTAGGGATCTTTCTTTTTTTTGCTTATAAGATATGGGGGTTTAAGAGTTCGTTGGGTACGCGCGTACTTGGGCGCCCAAGGGTCATAAATCATTCTTCCCAAACTCCTTGACCTCTGCGTTGACAGTTTTATGATGCCAGATGGCGCCGAAAAAGCACGTGACTGCGCTCTTTTAGATCCTTATCCCTGATAACGCGATGATTTATTGCCCCTTTTTCTATTGTTCTTTTTTGCTTTTTGCTTGTCAATTTTGACAGCTTAGGTGCTCCCCCCTCCTCCTCCCCTCCTTCTTCCTATTTTTCCCCTGTAAAACGTATGTACGACGTTTGTTGCTTAGGCGTTCCGTGGCGAGAAGCCATAAATCATTTTTGCTTGTAAACCCCTATTTGTGATGATTTACGACCCTCACCTGTCATCTTTTTGAGATCCCAAATCACTGATAAGATCGTCTCCCGATGGGGTAGGGTCACGTGATCAGCTTGCCAGCCAATCAGATAAATGCACGACCGTTATAACAAACGCGGCTGAACCAATCAGGAAATTCAACGCCAGTTTTAACAAATCGGCGCCTCCCGCGCCTATTTAAAGGCGCCGTCGAGCGCGCTCCATCTCCAGACGTTCTGACAGTCAGGAATCGCTCTGACGACCCGTTCGGACGGCCCTTTAGTTCTACAAGTGTAATTCCCCTTAGCTTGCGAATTCCCCCTTAAGTTACCCGCGATCAACATCAGCGTTAGCGTCAACAGCAGCTAAGAGTTAGCCAGAAACGACTGTTCAGCAGAGGCCCTTTGCCTGCGAGACCGACAAGTACTAACGGTCGAGATCGAGATCTACCTCGGCCACTGTGGAGTTTGAGGGCATCGGAAGTATATAGATTTGATTGGTTTGGTGAGAGATCACTTGGCTTTGTCTTATCGGGTGCATCCTTATCAGTCCCCTCGCTTAGTAATTCATTAGGGATTTGCACTATTGCTCTTTGCTCATTTTGTGCTGATTAGAGGCTTTAGGAGTTAATAATAATATAATAGCGACAGTAGCTCAAGTGCTCCGATATTCATAGGCAGTGTGTAACTAAGTAAGAAAGTTAAACCATTCAGTTTATAGCTTTTTGATCTCTTTATTTACTCACTATGTCGGCTCACATGAGCAGCTAAATTAGTTGGCTTCGGTCATGGTGGACCAAGGGCGGACCAGTCATGCAGTCAGTCAGTCAGTGATTCATGCAATCAGAGTCCAGATTGAGGACTCAGCTTCGGCTGTACTTTAGTGCAGTTCGGGGCGCAGCGGCAGCCAAATTATTAATGTAACTTAATGTAATCTTTAGAGTAGTTAGGGCGCGCTTTCGGAAGAGTCTAATTAGACCATTTCAGCGCTTTGCGGCAGTTAGTTGAAGCATCGAGGCTAAAAGCTGGGATATTCCCTATCCACTCCTCTTAGTAATATAATAGTGCATTTCCGAGTCCACATAATCCGACCCATGCAAGAAACCCCTGCACAAGTCCTCTCTGAGCCTGCCTTGGTCATGCGATCTAGTCCCTGCAGTGTCCCTTAGTCGGCTATGACTTCGAGATTGACAGCTAAAAGACACTAGTTGTAGGTGGAAATCAGGCCTCAATTTGTCGGGAACTTGGTTTCGACAGGGCTGTTTGGTGATGCAGTCCACACAAGTTGGTGGCGGCGGGGCTGTCAGCTTCCCTCTGGGGCTGGCGGCTCTCTACCTTTCTTTATCTCCGTGTCTGTCTCTCGCTGTCTTCTCCTAGCATAGGACCTAGCCGCTCGCCACATCCATCATGCTACCCCTGGGGCTGACCTTGAGATCGGGAATGGGAGGCCAGAGTTGTCGATATAGGCAATAAGATCGGCGCTCTGAGGCCGCGTCGGTAAAGCGACAAAGCCGAAACCCAACAATTGCTTATTATTGCTTTTTAGTCAGAGATTCATGGAAGGTCTGTAAGCTTCTAGTGAATATCTTTTTGCATGAAATAGATAGTACTTTTTGCTCGTGACTATGGGTCCTATTTCTGTCAAAATGCCTAAGATGCAAGTCCCAACCCAAACTTTCAAAGACATTTAGATTTATTTAACGGACCATATGAGCTACTGGCTCTGCCATGAAAGTTGTGTGTGAATCACTTGTGTGGACTGCATTATGAAAGTGAAAGTATAAAAAATTTATCATAATTTATCGATTTTTCTCTTTAAGTTTCCATAAAAAAGCTATTCAAGTAATATTACACTGCTCGATCTAGTTCAGCTGCAAAGGTTAAACTATGAGTCAGTCCACCTGGTCGATAATGGTACCCGAGCATGAACCACCTGAGTATTACATGCTTTTCTTTCGTCAGCGCGCTTGAATGGAACCACGAAGAAGCGGAAAAAGTTTAAAGGAAAAACAACATTAGATGCGCTAGCTTTGTTGCATTCAATGCCTTTCGACCCCAAGGGTTATACATCTACTCATAGTAGTTTGGGAGGATACTGACTTGATGCTAGAACGCAGTTTTTTATTGTCAGTTCCCATTGATAAACATACACACACAAGGCCATCACAGAGCGTATTTAGATTTTTTCGCAACTGCAACTAGAAACTAATTAACTATAATAATTTGATTATGAGCAATTGATGTAAGTCTTTGTTTACTCGCTTGTAATAATTAACGAGTGCTTTCGTACAGTAAACCCTCATTTGTTATGAATTTTTCTTTTATTGAATTTACACTGAATTTGCATGAAGGCTCATATTAGGATATACTACGTAGCTCATATTAAACTTTTTAATATACCTTTTCCACTTCAAGTCTGTCAAAAGTAACTTCAAATCTGTCAAAGATAGCAGAAACGCATACATTCAGCTCGCAAGCCGAGTGCCAACTAAGTGTCTATGGCAAAGAACCTCAGATCAATTCTGTCACAAGTAACTTCAAATCTGTCTTCAATTAATCAAGTCCGTTTATTTTCAACAGTCGAGCAGTTACAGTCAAAAGTGAAGTTCATGCATTAAGCAAAGATCGGCGATCAAGGCAGGCTTGTCCTAGCATGTATCTATGACGGTACACAGCGTATGACGGTACAAAATTTGCAGTTTTTCGACATAAAATTAAAGATTGCACTCGCTTGGAAGCTCAGATGCAAATCTCATATTTTGATACGTGTTTCCTGACTTCCTACTCTATCGAACTATGCACGTTTTAGTTTGTGATAAGTTGATCTCCCTATTAATTTTTTTTATATTGATTCACTTTCGTCAAAAACTACTTAATGACAAATGGCTAATCCAGAGAGAATCGGACATTGACATGTGGCTGGAACAGCAAAATTATCCAAAATACTGATTGATAGAAATGTTCTTTGAACAAAACAGACTTGGTTAAAAGAGGATCAGAACCTGCCCAGCTGGAAAAAGTACCATTTTATGGACATTATAATTTTCGATAAAAAAATTTGCGATTTCAAGATTTATATTTCACAAAAAGGACTCACATAGTTCCATGGAGTACGAAGGCGGGAACCACATATTATACGATAAGATTTGCCTCTGCTTCCAATCGAGTTCAATGTTAAAATTTATGTTGAAATTCAGCAAATTTCCTATCTGCGTAGCTAATTTTTTCCCGATAATTTCACTTTTAAAACTTTCCAAGAAACGAAGTGTCCCGTCCTACTTTACCAATCATGTAGACCTAAAAAGAGTGCCCATAACTTTTTCCTAAAAAATCATCATCGCTAAGATTGTGGAAAGAAAAAACATTGAGAAATGAGTCTGGCCCAGTCATGTGTGTTCATAGTTGAAGCAGATGGAGAATGCTTATTAACTTTTACAACAGCATTATAAGCACTGCCTCTACTTTTGAGGCTAAACTAAGTCTAGACTTTAGAGAAATACAGTATTAGGTAGGTAAACACCTTTAGATCGATGCTTGTTAGGCAACTAATTTATAAAGTCTGTTTAAGCTGCTTCTCAAATTGCTGTTAAACAATTGGGGAAAGAGAAGCGCCAGCTTACCTAAGAATTCTTTTTCCTTTTGCTTGAAAAAACTATGGCTAACCGCCGTATTGAGACCTTTAGCTCGTACAAGTGCAAACCGTCTACACTCTGTAGACTTTCACAACAAGTCTACGTTTAAGAAGGTCCCATTAAAGAATAGCAGGGATGCAAATCCATTCTGTAAGACAATACCAATTCTTGCAAGATCTTCAAACAATCCACCGCCAGACAGAGACACCTCTCCATGATTAGCTTGACAGCTTGAACTTAAAAAAATATTTTAGGCAGCCAATTGCAGGGCTGCGGTTGACTTTGCGGCTTAGAAAATCATATTGAATGATTAAAAAAAAGGAATATTCAGCTGAGCTTGTCCAGCCAAAAAGGCTGTTGTGAAAATAAATCTGCAAGATAAAAAAGTTAGCAAAATCATATTAATCAATCTAAAAATGAAGTTAAATATGAGCGATGGGTGCAGACTGCCACTGCTGCTGACCCTCGCTGTCAGCCTTGCTTCCTGGACTGCCTCGAGCAGCTCTCTAGCGGAACAAGGAACATTCGTCAAGCAGAGGGACGACATCGGCGATTACCGACTGCTCGAGTCGCTCAACGCGACGCTCCTGATCGAGTGCTTCACCAAAATGCTCGCCTCAAAGGCCGATGCGGCTTCGTTCGGGTCAGGAGGCTGCCGACTGCTGGCTTGCAAGCTGGGAGCATCCGGCTGCAGAAAGTGCCGAAACGCCCACAACTCCAGTCTTCCTCTGCTCTGGGTAAGCAGTTCACATCGTGCAGTCACCTTGTTTCACCTTTCTGACAGCACGCCCAGAGTCACAGTCTATTTACTCAATGCTCCTCATCCAATGTGCAGATGAAGGAGCCTGTGAAGTGCTGGACGACGTTCCAGCACAGAGTCGACGCCTCCGTCAGCTTCAACCGAAACTGGTCGGAGTACGCGAGCGGATTCGGTCAGGGTGAGAGTCTGAACTACTGGATGGGACTGGAGCGGCTTCACGAGCTCACTGCGACCGGAGTGTGGAGAGTTCGATGGGAGTTCAGCGACTGGAACGGCACGTGGTACTGGGCTGAGAACTATCTGTTCTCAGTCGGATCAGCGGCCGACAAGTACAGAGCGTCGATGGGACCGCTGGACGCGAGCAGGTCGAGTGTCGGACAGTCTACTGACCCGTACTGGTCGCCCAACAACCATCAGTTCAGCACACCAGAAGCTGACAATGATGCCCTTAGTAGCGGGAGCTGCGCCCTGGCTACGTCCTCAGGCTGGTGGTTCGGAGTGTGTCAGTTTATGAATCCGAACGGAGTTTACCTTGTCCCACCTCAAGCCTACTCTAATGGGGGACTGTACTACATCGACACAGGCCCAGTGCTGAATGAAAAATATTCGATGAAGACATTTGAGTGCATGATACGCCAGTGAGCATACAATTGAAGCTGTGGATAAAGCAGTAAAGATTGAAACTGCTGTTAAACTGAAGAAAAGAACACTGTATGTTAATCCTGTCAAACTGGAATTAATGGTATTTACTTTTACTGGATATAAACAACGTAATAAATACAACTGATAACAGGCTGCAATTCAACTTTAAGGCGTGTGACAAGGAATTCTTGAAACAATTTGAAGGCTGAGAGTTGGGAAGAGAAATAAAATCTTTAAAAAATTTGATAAAGTTTTCGACAGCAATGTAACATAAATTCCACAGTAGCTTGCTAATTAAACTGCTGTGTCCTGAGTAGATCACTGTGTTTTTATGAAATCAGACTTTTACGAAGGACGACTTACCATTAGACCGCTAACTTATAGTGGTCCTTGAATTACGAGCGTAGAATTGCACAAAGAAAGTAATAAATATAAAAAACTTCACACGTCCGATTTAACCCAACCAAACCTAACTCAACCTTAGCTAATGTGCAGATGAGGAATGCGAGCTTCTGGATGATGTTATAGCGCAGAATTTTTCCACTCCATGTGCTCAATATTTTTCGAACTTTTCTGTTTTTTATTATTTAGAGACTCGTAAAACGGTATGACGTCAATCATTATATTTTTAGTAACGCATCGCGACTAAGCAAAATATTTTATGGCGCTCATAAACTAGTTATGGCAGTCAAACTTTTGCAAATGGATTTTCCCACGAATGGTTCGAGCTTGGGTTCTCGCCGAACCTGGTATATTACACATTTGCTCTGGCGAAGCTACGCGTAAGACCCTTTTTGTTAAAGAAGAAATCAACTCAGACTTAGCTGACGTCAAGCTAGAAATGTCTCTGTCAACTGGATATTTCCAGTTTTTGCTGCTAATAATGATAGTTTGTCAGTTTTCTGCAGCACAAGGCAAGTATTCTGTTGCTACTTTATTAGTTTAATGTGATAAAGCGTTTTCATTGATTTCTAAACAAGCTTTCTAAACAATCAGATTGCAGAACTAACCGTGCGGGTCTGTCCTACACGGGAAACATCAGCAATACAACCAATGGTTGCACCTGTCTACCGTGGACTGACCCAATCAATACGCGTTACCCCGACTCAATATTCCCGGATGGAAGCAGGGCAGCAGCTGGTAACCGATGCCGAAACCCCGGCGCCGACACGGACAGGCCTTGGTGCTACATAGTTCAAAGTTCGTGTGCATATGGCGCGTCAAATACATTTGATCATTGTGACGGCATTCCAGTTTGCTGTAAGACGAATATATCTAGTCGCATTTCTGTTTGTTATTGTTGTCATTCTGATGCTTTTACCGGGTATTTTGCTGGATTTCAGCCAAGACTTGTCGTGAGACCATTGCTGGCATTGAATACAACGGCGCTATTTCGCAAAATTCCACCGGTGCCGCCTGCCTGCCATGGTCAGGCATCTATCCAGCCAACTTTGCGCCTCTGTTCACCGCTGACGCCTCTGTTCCTGGAAGCGTTTGCCGCAACATTGCACTCGATGCGTAAGTTCAGCGACAAAATCGCGCTGTTGATTATTTGTAAGGAGTTTTAGCCTATGGGTTGGAGAACCTGCCTTTTGATCGTCGGTTAGAGACCCCAGTTCGTAGGAGACAAGTTGAGCCGTTGAGCACAACAAGTTGTCCCACATTGCTTCAGTCCAACCAGCTAAGATCGCGTGGGTATTGGGGCTCCTCAAGCTGATCGCGACAGAAAAGCTATACACAGACTTTCGGATGCGCCCCGCAGCTAGCTGTGGCTGTGCCGTTGGCTGTACATCTGGTCGAAATTTTTTTGTCTAGCATCTTTTTAGCAACGTTGAGTTTTTCTTATTGCTTAGCAGGTCGATTTTTCGAGCTAAATTAATAAAGTTCCCTATCGAAACTCATTCAACTTAGAAACAAAGTTTAAAAAATTCATTTGTAAGTCCATAAGTTACAACAAAGGCTCCCTGCTGTTAGTGATTAGAAATTAAACAATTTTGATATTGTGCAGTAAATGATCAAATAAAAATTTTTTCATGTAATTTAATTTTTACTTGACTTTCAGAAACAACCCATCATCAACAAACGTGGTTCCATGGTGCTTGATAAATGTTGGCGGCAATCCGGCTCCATCAAACTGCAGCATCCCCCTGTGCTCGCAGGTGAATCCAGGTGGCTGCAGAAACGATCTACTAGGCACCAGTTACCGTGGAAATCAATCGACTTCAGTCACTGGCAGGGCTTGCATCCGGTGGGACTCGGCACCGGGTGTTTACACAGCCGCTAGCTGGCCAGTATCTGGTGAAACAATCGCGATAGCTGCTAATTACTGTAGAAATCCGAACTCGAGTCCGGTTGGCCTGTGGTGTCTGGTGTCAGCAACAAGTTGGGAGCCATGTGTTGTGCCCGTGTGCGGTAAGTCATTCAATTTTCAACAGATGTTGAATCAAAAGGAAATTAGCGTTTCTCACTAGGTTTCTTTTAAACATAAAATTCTATTTTAGTCCCAATCAGCGGCTGTCCCAATCCACAGTCCGACAGCTATAAGTACAATGATCCTATAACCTACAGCGGTTGCGTCAGCTGGTCAAGCGTGTACTCCAGCCGCGCGTCAACCTGGTACAATACCAACATTGTTCCACCGACCAGTTCAGCTATCATCAGCCAGCCACTGTTCCATCCTGGCACGATGCCAGATCTGACTTTGGCAGCATCTCAAGCCTATTGTAGAAATCCCGACAACGACATCACAGGGCCGTGGTGTCCCACCGCAGCTGGAACCAAGCAGTACTGTGCAAACCCGTGCTTTTTGACCAGTAAGTTGAGTTTTCCCTGTCAACTGAGACGCGTCATTAATGACTGATAAATGATACTCGAATCCCATTTCAGTTTGCTTAACCGAAACCCAGGGACTTTACTACGCGGGCACAGTGGCAACTACACGACTAAACGTGCCCTGTCAGTCCTGGGCGAGCAGTTTCCCAGTTAGTCATCCCTACACAAGAAGCGGCTGGTTCCCCGAAGGTTCGCCAGAATTGGCCAGAAATTATTGCCGTACGCCCGATCAGAATCGTTGGGGTCCGTGGTGCTACAAGAGCAATTTCAACGGCACGGGAAGCTCTTGGGACTATTGCAACGTTCCATATTGTACAGGCATTACCACTGTGGCTCCGACGGCGAGTGCGAGTAAGTTTTCTTTGAATGTGCGGAAGTTTAAAGTAATTCGAAAAGAAATAATTGCTCAAGAAAAGTTTGATTCTATTCTGTAGGTACCGAAAATTGTCTTAGATCAGCAACGGGTACGGAATACGCAGGCACCATGGCAACCACAGTGACAGGCAAGACCTGTATACCTTGGACCAGCAACACAGCTTTTCATACATTCTATCTGCCCCAGATGTTTAACGCAGCCAGCATGTCGCAGGTGAACAATTACTGCAGAAATCCGGACGCATCAACCACAGGGCCCTGGTGCTTTGTCGACGCAACTACCAGAGAGAACTGCAATGTGCCCATGTGCTGTGCGTATAGTCCTAAGATTTTATTGTGGTTGCTAAAATTCTTAAATAAGATAAGTCAGCAAAAAATTCTACTGCACATTATTTCAGCTTCGATACCAACAGTTGTGACTGCGCCAGGAACTACTGACCTAGTCAGTAAGTATAGTTCCACTGCTTACTGGACTTTAAACTGTTTCCTCATCTTCTGTCGATAAAAAACTCTCCTCAAACAAAACTTTCAGTGGTAATTGTGACGGGTGTTCTAGGCATGATCAGTTTGACGACGACACTTGCTCTGGCTGGCAGTCTCATGGTTGCTAGGTTAGTTAAATTTCTTTATGGAATTACTGCTCTTAAATGAACTTAAGGTAATCCAAATGCTTCTAACAATTGAGCAGAAAAAGTCCAGCATCGGTGCAGGATGGTGTAGTGCCGATGTCGGCCGCTGCCCAGCAGTCAGCACCGATTGGCCCCGTCCCACTGCCGCCACCCCAAGCGTATCCGGGCATCATTTCTAAGAAAAAGACCACCACAACGGAATTATCCACCATTGAAACTGTCGACACTTACGACGATATCGACCAGCAAGCATCGGCACCTCCGCCACCGATGCAGCAACCGCTACAGCAGGTTGGAGGAGGCCAGGGCGGCAACGCTGTACAAGAGACAACAACGACAACTATAGTCACTAGTAATAACAGGGCGGCTATGTCAGCCAATCCACCGTACGGTGGCAAAGGCGGCGGAGGAGGCAGCGGCCGTAGCAGCAGTGGATACTTGATTTCAAGAGTTATTGCTGAGCCGCAATCAGTCTCTGCTGTCAGAATGGGCGGCGAGAGCGGCGGCGCTGGGGGCAGCGGCGGTCAGTGGCAAGCTGGCCAAATGCAACAGTACGGCGCATACGGCGGCAGAGCCAATAGTGGTGGCATCATTGTTACAACCAATGGTGGTGGCGGCCTCGGTTCAGGTAGCTATATGCAAAAGTACTCTGCATCATCTGGCAGAGGCGGCGGAAGCGGGGGTGGCGGCGGTAGCGGAGGTATCTCATCCTACAGTTACTCGGAGTATCAAACATCTTCGGCAGGCGGAGGAGGCGGCGCTGGTGGCAGCTATTTTGCAAACGGCGGATACGGCGAGGCGGCGAGTCGGCGCATGGAGTCGTCGTCGTCAGGCATGAGCACGAACAGCCAGCGGCAAAGCTACGCTGCCAGCGGAGGCGAAGGCATCGGCGGCGGTTACTATTATGATTCGTCTGGAGCGGGTCAACGTCAAGGCTACTCCGGCGGCGGAGGCGGCAGCAGCAGGTTCGAAGTATCGGTGAAAACACGCGGTGGCGGTGGTGGCGGCTCCTCTCGAGCCTTCGTGACCAGAAGCAGCATCAGCAGCGGCGGCAATGGCTCCGTGTCGAACGGTATGTCTTCCTCTTCTGGAGTCATAATGACGCAAGAGAGGCGGAGCTCCATCGTTGACGAACCGTTGGGCAACTTTATTCAGTCTAGCGGTGGTGGGCCGATGTACTGATCGGATTGATTGATTGATTGATTTTTAAGGGCGTCTTAAATCCAAGCTTAAAATGACCAAATAAGCAATCAAGATACGGTTTCTATTTAAATCAAAGGAAACACCGGCAAGGTGTTAAAAGTTCGAGAATCATTGATAAAATCATTGACGCCATGAATTTTTGTTGAAGATTCGACCCAGCTAACGCTTATACGATCGAGTACGTACACATGCGTATCATTTTATTGGCATTAACTCCTAAAGTGCATCTGTTTGTCGCTTTCATCAAAGTTTATAGCTTTGTCTAACCTAACCTCGTAAAAAATTATCTTTATTGAAACTTCAGAATGTGATTTTTCGCTCGTATTTGAAAATTATTTTGTTTGTTTTGTTTTTTATTCGGAGTGTTTTTTAACATTTAATTTAATTTTACGACGCGTTTCGCACAACAGTGTGCATCTTCAGGTTTATTTTAAACGAAAAAAGCGACTGAAGAGGTGAATAAATATGAAATTTTGTTGCGCAAATTTAATCAATATTTTTTTCAATAATTTAAGTACAATATTTTTTTTTAAAATAAACCTGAAGATGCACACTGTTGTGCGAAACGCGTCGTAAAATTAAATTAAATGTTGATTTTCGCATTTCTTTTTCTCCTACTAGATAAGCGAGCAACTTTACCGGAGTGTTTTTTATTTTTAATAGCTCGTACTGTACTGATTTTATCACAGTTACGTAAGAATAATTGCACTCGCAAGGTACTTGCACGGACTCAAAATTTAATACGCGGTTGCACTGGAGTTTGTTAATTTTCTTTAAAGCACAAAATATATTATTGTAAAATGCAGAGATGTTGCAGTTTTATTTTTATTGAGAGAGAAACTATTTTCGAAATTGTGTTAAGAATCATGTGTAATATTCTGTGGTTGCTACACAGATGAGGAGATAAATAATTCAAAGCATCATCAATTTTAAGTACGAGCGTATATTGCTTCAAAACTACAAAAAGAGACTAGCTATGCCTCATTTTGATCTGAAAATCCATCGACAGATCATTGTTGTCCCATCATGCCTTTTGAGGGTGAAAGGCAGTCACCCTTTCACCGCAATCAAAAGTGCAGGGCTGGTGGATCTTTCTAATGTACGAGCTATTTTACGGCAAAAATCGGTCTCTAAAAAATTTACCCGCTTGCAAACTAAAATTAAACTCACGATTAAGTTCTTAATCAGAGGCAAAATCGCCTCTAAAATAAAATACTTTCTAAATTAGAAAATCTAGATAAAATTCACTAAATTTATCTAAAGGATGCAACGAGTACGAGTGATTTACGAGTACTTTGTACAATAGTCTTCTAGCCCCTAATTCAACAAACCTTAATGAGTAAATAAAATGTCTCAAACTCAGAATTTTTATTTAGAATTTTAAAATAGAAAACTGTCCACAAAACCTCAAGATTATTTTTTTATTTCCTATCAAGTTTTAAGGTGTTAAGGGGCGTATGCAAAAACGGTTTTATAACACACGGTGGGAGAATGCTCAGAAAAAAATAACAATTTCCCACGCTAAATGGCAAGCTACGACGTAGGGTGAGTAGTTAGCCAAAGAATATCACACGCAAGTCTCTGGGCGTGACCAAATTGCAAAATATTTTAAGCTTTTATAATAATTTAAGTTTGCGAACCAAGAAATTCTGAGTTAGAGCTAGAAAATTGGACGCTTTTTTGCCTGAAGACATGGACATATTTTAGGATAAAAACAATCAATAAAGTTTCTTCCATCTTTTAACCATGAAGGCTATCTCTATAAGCATCTTTCGATTTTATTATTTTTTTTGGAGCTTCAGCAGCTGGCAAACTTTAAATGGTGAGTAAAGTAAATAAAATTTAACTTAAATAACGGTTTACTCCAACATTGCTTTACAGAAATATTTTAGCAACTTGTGGATTGTTCAATAAGTAATTCAAAGGCTGTGTACAGCTGCTCAGTCTTGACGGGCTGGAGGGGCCGCAACACCCAACTCTGGTACCCAATCTCAGCTAGGTGGATCGAAGCAATGCGGGATTAAGCTCCTTGCTTAAGGGCACAAATTTTCACCAAGAGCTGGGACTCGAACCCACCACCTTCCAGTCGTAAGGCGGATACCCTAGCCACTTAGCTTCAACTCCTCATAGTAAAGCGACTATTTTTTTTAGTAAAAACAGCTTCGTAACCCCAAATCGACTTATTTAACAAAGCATGACAAAAAAGTATGACTTAAAAACATATTTTCAGCCTGCCTAGTCAATAAAGCTGCATTAGAGTACGTTGGCACCCAAGCGGTAACGAGCACGTTCAAGACTTGCATCGACTGGACCCTGACACCGTTCGCTACTTCTGGCGCTTTGTTCCCAGACGGAAGTGCCGCTTTAGCCAGAAACTATTGCAGAAATCCGGGATATTCTAGGATAACAATCTGGTGCTACACGAATGCAACGAGTTTAGAGTTTGACTTCTGCGATACTGTCGCCATTTGTCGTGAGTAAATCTGATTTATAACATCTATACTACTGATATTAGGCCACTATTTAACTTCACGATGTCCGCGTATCATTTGCTTTTTTCTAAGAAACCAACTGTCGTCAGACGGAGGCTGGCCAAGAGTACAACGGCCTCACAAATACTGACATTAATGGCACCGCCTGTCTGACATGGGCATCTGTTAATCGAATCAGTTCCGACTATTTTCTATACGATAGAACCTTGTCAGATGCCAATACGTACTGCAGAAACGTACCTCCAAACGTGTAAGTCTTTTAACAGAAATATGATAAGTTGGTTGCTTGGTTACTTTGTTATTTAGCCGTAACGTAGGTTGGTTGGTTTCTTCGTTGGTTAGTTACTTGCTTTGTTGTTTCGTTGTTTGATTGGTAAGTTGACTAGGCTATTTGGTTGTTTTTTTTGTTGATTCATTGGTTGGTTGGTTGGTTGGTTGGTTGGTTGGTTGGTTGGTTGGTTGGTTGGTTGGTTGGTTGGTTGGTTGGTTGGTTGGTTGGTTGGTTGGTTGGTTGGTTGGTTGGTTGGTTGGTTGGTTGGTTGGTTGGTTGGTTGGTTGGTTGGTTGGTTGGTTGGTTGGTTGGTTGGTTGGTTGGTTGGTTGGTTGGTTGGTTGGTTGGTTGGTTGGTTGGTTGGTTGGTTGGTTGGTTGGTTGGTTGGTTGGTTGGTTGGTTGGTTGGTTGGTTGGTTGGTTGGTTGGTTGGTTGGTTGGTTGGTTGGTTGGTTGGTTGGTTGGTTGGTTGGTTGGTTGGTTGGTTGGTTGGTTGGTTGGTTGGTTGGTTGGTTGGTTGGTTGGTTGGTTGGTTGGTTGGTTGGTTGGTTGGTTGGTTGGTTGGTTGGTTGGTTGGTTGGTTGGTTGGTTGGTTGGTTGGTTGGTTGGTTGGTTGGTTGGTTGGTTGGTTGGTTGGTTGGTTGGTTGGTTGGTTGGTTGGTTGGTTGGTTGGTTGGTTGGTTGGTTGGTTGGTTGGTTGGTTGGTTGGTTGGTTGGTTGGTTGGTTGGTTGGTTGGTTGGTTGGTTGGTTGGTTGGTTGGTTGGTTGTTTTTTTTCGTTTGGTTTTTGACTTTTTACACATTAATTGAAGAATCAAGTCAATTTAACCCTATTCAGAGCAGTACCACACCGACTCAACTCGGTACCCTGGTGCTTCGTGAACGCCACAGCGCCAACCCTGTCACCGTGCAACATTCCATTCTGCTCCCAGCTGACTATTGGCGGCTGCCGGTCAGACAAACTCGGCCTGATGTACCGCGGCACCGTCAGCATCAGCGCAACGGGACGTCCGTGCTTGCCTTGGAACTCGACAGGCCTATATTCCTCGACGAATTGGCCAGTGGCTAGTGAAAGCATTCAAGTCGCTGGCAGTTCCTGTAGAAACCCGAACAACAGCACCGTAGGACTTTGGTGCTTTGTGTCCGCCACGCAATGGGAGCCCTGCATGGTGCCCGTGTGCGGTCAGTGATAAATCCACAAATTATCATTGTTATCTTTGCTTTTCATCTAATGCTACATCCCCTATTTTTACTTGCATACAATACCAAATCCTGACGCTGTCGCTTTCAGAACCGAAAACCAGCTGCCCAAGTTCCACGCTCGACTATTACCGATATCGTTTGAACCAAACGAAAACCGGATGTCAATCATGGAGCAGCTCATACGCAGCCTCCGCTTCATCGTGGTACTCTTCTACTCAGCTGCCACCGGGTCCCTCAGCCGTGCTGAACCCGCCGCTGTTCCATCCGGCTCACCTACCGGATGCCAGCCTGACTGCCGCCGCTTCCAATTGTCGGAATCCGGACGACGATCCGTTGGGTCCGTGGTGTCCGTCGCCAACTGGTGGCAAACTCTACTGCAGCGATCCGTGCAATAATGGTGAGGGCGTGGGATTATAGTTGGAGATCTAGGGCTACGTGGGCATGATGCTCTGTATCTGCGGGATTACAAATTCTATTGGGTTTTAAGACTTCCGGGTATGAGATCCGGGGGATATGAGATCCTGAGAATTTGAGTTCCGGAGGATATGATTTTTGCGAGATATAAGATTGGGGGATATGAGATCCGGGTGATAGGAGATCTGGGGGATATGAGATCTGGGGGATATGAGATCTGGGGGATAGGAGATCTGGGAGATAGGAGATCTGGGGTATAGGAGATCTGGGGGATAGGAGATCTGGGGGATATGATATCTGGGGGATATGAGATCCGGAGGTTATGAGATCCGGGGATATGAGATCCGGGGATATGAGATCCGGAGGTTATGAGATCCGGGGATATGAGATCCGGGGATATGAGATCTGGAGGTTATGAGATCCGTGGGAAATGATATCTGGGGGATATGAGATCTGGGGGATATGAGATCTGGGGGATAGGAGATCTGGGAGATAGGAGATCTGGGGGATAGGAGATCTGGGGGATATGAGATCTGGGGGATATGAGATCTGGGGGATAGGAGATCTGGGAGATAGGAGATCTGGGGTATAGGAGATCTGGGGGATAGGAGATCCGTGGGAAATGAGATCTGGGGGATAGGAGATCCGGGGGATATGAGATCTGGGGGATATGAGATGCGGGGGATGTGAGATCTGGGGGATATGAGATGCGGGGGATGTGAGATGCGGGGGATGTGAGATCCGGGGGATATGAGATGCGGGGGATGTGAGATGCGGGGGATGTGAGATGCGGGGGATGTGAGATGCGGGGGATGTGAGATGCGGGGGATGTGAGATCCGGGATACATGAAATTTTAAAAAATATAAGATTTGGGAGAATATATTGTGTGGGAATCTTAGGTGCTAGAGAATACAAGACATTTGGGAATTCTAGAATGTGCGGGAACTTATAATAAAGGTCTATGGAGCATCAAAAATTCAATTTTTTTTACTTTTAATTTTTTTCGCAAATTGGACAAAAAAGCTATATTGCTCAATGCAATTATTTAACTGCACGCAGTGACCTGCAAGTCGACTCACAGGACTCAAAACTACATCGGAACAATCAGCGTTACACGACGCGGCGTCACTTGTCAGAGGTGGCTGGCCCGTTTTCCCTGGTTTCACACTTTCGACGTAACCGGGGATTTCCCCGACCTCAGCGTCAGAGCCGCCGAAAAATTCTGTCGCAATCCGAATGGCAATCCTTTCGGGCCCTGGTGCATCAAGGCCGGCAACTTCACCGACGGGGACTTCTGGGACTTCTGCGACGTGCCAACATGCCCTGGCGTCTCCTTGCCTGGACCATTTAGCTCTACTAATAGTAAGTCTGCTGATCGATAGATAGATAGATAGATAGATAGATAGATTGATTGATTGATTGATTGATTGATTGAGTGATTGGTTGATACATGAGGATAGGTTCGTTAAACTCTTGCCTTAATACGCACGTGCCGACGAATTCCAACGCCCTGCAGACATTGAGTGCATCGACTCCAGCTACGGTTTCACTTACGCTGGACGCCGAAGCACCACCGCCAGCGGTCGCACCTGCCAGCGCTGGGACTCCCAGTTTCCGCATCCGCATCCCTACTACTTGCCTCAAATGTTCAACGCGTTGACAATCTTCGAGGCAGAAAATTATTGTCGAAATCCCAATAATGACACGAATGGACCTTGGTGCTTCACCACAGATCCGAATATACGATTTGAGTACTGCAATATCACTCTGTGTAAGCGGATGCCAAATACGCTCGTACACTAGCTAATCAGTTTTTTATTGACAAGCTGACCCAACAAAGTAGCGATTCGATCATTTTGTCTTTTCAGGCACTCCGCAGTACTCAGCTGGAGTTGGTAAGTAGACAAGTGCTTCTTACATTTATGTACTTTGTTAATTACGCCTAAAATTTCAATGGTTCCGCAAATGGTTTCCGCAGAGGCATTTCTCGCCTTCGTCGGCGTCACAGCCATTCACGGTAGCAGCATCGCCAGCATCGCTGCCATCATCATATTGGCTCAGCTGTGAGTCACTTGTGAAGTGAGCCACTAGTTTAGGTCCCTAGTAGTGGCTTCACTCATTAGGATAATAAGCATATTTTGTCAGAAATTAATATTTTGCTAATGTCGATGCCCTCTTCCCCCTTTTCCCAGGCTGTCCCATGAGTCAGTTTTACAACTCACTCTTGGTCCAGCTTGGCCCCATTGTCCCTCCCGCATTAGTCATGTTCTATTTTTAGCTTGCCTGTTTATGCTGTACCCTGACAGCTGACTATTATTGTAAACATCTTTCATGTGAGTAATGGTTCGATTTTTAGGCTATGACGCATGACTGTACTATTGCTGCCTGTCTGCTATGTGTCATGATGCTATTTTTAGCCCTCTGATTCATTGTACTCGTGATTTGGTAATTTCCCATAAATTCGTTCTCTAGGGAATCACGTGCTTTTCTCAACATGTTTACGGCTGGGATCTCTATATAACTAGGACCCCTGAACGCCGATTTTCTTCACACGTTAGAATCCCGTTAGACCTGTACCAACCGCCCGGCATCTGTAACTCGTTCTGCAAACTTCCACGTCCTTCCGCCTCGTCCCTCTCTCTGCTTAGTTAGCATGCGTGTTCTGCTAAGTGTTGAATATTAAAAAACGAAAGTCAATCTGTTGAAAGTTCAGCTACTTGTGGCAGTGGCGACAAAACCGACTCCTTCTTTCGGCGGTCTCCGACAACTCAGCCGACGGCGGTGACGAGCTCGGAGATTCCTGTCGGCAGCAACCGCTACTTTTCGAAAATTTGACGTTTAGAAAGTTGTACATATCGCTATTAAACACCGTGTGTAAATTCTCGAGCCCCTTGACAGTCGACAACACTTGACAGTCATCTAAAATATAGGCATTATTTTGCATGGTACTAATTGAACTAATAGAGACTAACTATACTGACGACACACTTTGGTATCCAATTCAAATGAATATACAACATTAATTTATTTAACGGCCAAGCTGTTGTGTATGAGCTAGCTATTGAAACGGATTCTTCTGGAGAATTTTCACGAGTTTTTTCGTCCACACAACCGGTTAATTTCTTTCAATTTTTCAGAATCATCGCTCACACCCGAGCCTACCAAGCCGAGAAGCAGAAAAACCAGCCGCCGAAAGAAGCCAAGCCCGGCTTCCTGACCAGCAACAAGAAGTCCACCAACGTGGAGCCGAAAATTCAACGAAGCACGGCAACGAGCCTTGGCGCAACCAGCAGTCCCAACGCCACCCTGGACAGACGAATGTACCGTCGCGATGCTCAGCCAGCTTCGCAGTCGAAATTCTCTCACAGCAACGCGGTGATGAAGGCCATGGCGAACAGCGGCGACGAGCCGGACGTGTGGATTGTCGGGCATCCGGACGCTTCAGGCGCGGGTCTTCAGCCAATTCGCGAGGAGGAGATGCAGGTTCGCCAAGCCGATGACGTCATTGATCCGCAACCGCCGCCTAGGCCTCGAGAAACTGAAACTCTGGAACGTCGTCTGGACTTCGACGCCGAGTCGATGGCTTCTGAGGCTTCGCTGCCGCGGCCGTTGAGGCAGCAGCATCGGATGCAAGTGGCGGGTCACGGACATGCTTTCTAGCTGCGTTGTTGCTGATGGAATTTAAGGGGTCGCTGAAGCTAAAAGGTAAAGAATGAGAGGTTTCTGGAGCATTCAAATGAAGGATCGGGGGTTTCTGTCGCATCCAGGTGAAGGATCGGGGGTTTCTGTAGCATCCAGGTGAAGGATCGGGGGTTTATGCAGCATTCAGATGAAGGATCGGGGGTTTCTGCAGCATCCAGATGAAGGATCGGGGGTTTCTGCAGCATCCAGGTGAAGGATCGGGGGTTTATGCAGCATTCAGATGAAGGATCGGGGGTTTCTGCAGCATCCAGATGAAGGATCGGGGGTTTCTGCAGCATCCAGATGAAGGATCAGGGGTTTCTGCAGCATCCAGATCAATGATCGGGGGTTTCTGTAGCATCCAGATGAAGGATCGGGGGTTTCTGTAGCATCCAGATGAAGGATCAGGGGTTTCTGTAGCATCCAGATCAATGATCGGGGGTTTCTGTAGCATCCAGATGAAGGATCGGGGGTTTCTGTAGCATCCAGATGAAGGATCGGGGTTTCTGCAGCATCCAGATCAATGATCGGGGGTTTCTGTAGCATCCAGATGAAGGATCGGGGGTTTCTGTAGCATCCAGGTGAAGGATCGGGGGTTTCTGTAGCATCCAGGTGAAGGATCGGGGGTTTCTGCAGCATCCAGATGAAGGATCGGGGGTTTCTGCAGCATCCAGATCAATGATCGGGGGTTTCTGTAGCATCCAGGTGAAGGATCGGGGGTTTCTGCAGCATCCAGATCAATGATCGGGGGTTTCTGTAGCATCCAGGTGAAGGATCGGGGGTTTCTGCAGCATCCAGATGAAGGATCGGGGGTTTCTGTAGCATTCAGATGAAGGATCGGGGGTTTCTGTAGCATCCAGATGAAGGATCGGGGGTTTCTGCAGCATCCAGATCAATGATCGGGGGTTTCTGTAGCATCCAGGTGAAGGATCGGGGGTTTCTGCAGCATCCAGATGAAGGATCGGGGGTTTCTGTAGCATTCAGATGAAGGATCGGGGGTTTCTGCAGCATTCAGATGAAGGATCGGGGGTTTCTGTAGCATCCAGATGAAGGATCGGGGGTTTCTGCAGCATCCAGATCAATGATCGGGGGTTTCTGTAGCATCCAGGTGAAGGATCGGGGGTTTCTGCAGCATCCAGATGAAGGATCGGGGGTTTCTGTAGCATTCAGATGAAGGATCGGGGGTTTCTGCAGCATTCAGATGAAGGATCGGGGGTTTCTGTAGCATTCAGATGAAGGATCAGGGGTTTCTGTAGCATCCAGGTGAAGGATCGGAGGTTTCTGTAGCATTCAGATGAAGGATCGGGGGTTTCTGTAGCATTCAGATCAATGATCGGGGGTTTCTGTAGCATCCAGGTGAAGGATCGGGGGTTTCTGTAGCATCCAGATGAAGGATCGGGGGTTTCTGTAGCATCCAGATGAAGGATCGGGGGTTTCTGTAGCATCCAGATGAAGGATCAGGGGTTTCTGTAGCATCCAGGTGAAGGATCAGGGGTTTCTGTAGCATCCAGGTGAAGGATCGGAGGTTTCTGTCGCATCCAGATAAAGGATCGGGGGTTTCTGCAGCATTCAGATGAAGGATCGGGGGTTTCTGTAGCATTCAGATGAAGGATCAGGGGTTTCTGTAGCATCCAGGTGAAGGATCGGAGGTTTCTGTCGCATCCAGATAAAGGATCGGGGGTTTCTGCAGCATTCAGATGAAGGATCGGGGGTTTCTGTAGCATTCAGATGAAGGATCAGGGGTTTCTGTAGCATCCAGGTGAAGGATCGGAGGTTTCTGTAGCATTCAGATGAAGGATCGGGGGTTTCTGTAGCATCCAGGTGAAGGATCGGGGGTTTCTGTAGCATTCAGATGAAGGATCGGGGGTTTCTGTCGAATCTATCGTGAGGATTTCTGTAAAATCTGCTGCAGTGTCTACTCAAAAAACGATACATCTCAACCATAGTGACCAACCATAAGTTTGTTGTTTTTTTGTTGTTTCTTTATTAAATGGAAATTGGAAAGCAATATTTCTTTTGATTCTCAGAGTAAAAAACTGTTTTTTGTACACAACCTTTAGAGTGCGTTCTTACTTCGGAGCGCAAAGAAAACAGGTTATTTTAAACAGATACTACTTAACACGACGAATGAGTAATCTGCTATTAAAAATCTTGTTATATAATTGTTTTTTAATTCGTTCTTTGCACTTATTGATCAACTTATTTTGTAATTATCTTGTCCTGTTAGTACTAAGGGATCTTTAGTACTCGTTTTTCACGACATATCGATCAACCTATATTCTCGCACGAGCAGTAAGTGTTTTTTTAAAACAAACTTTAAAATTTCATGTGTTCCCTAATAAATATTTTATGAAAAATCTTATCTAATGACTGTGCAAGGTCGCAGGTTCGAGCCGGTTCAATGCGGAGTTCGAAAGGAATTGATTTTTAAAAAAATATAGTGCTTTATTCTATGAAACCAAAAATAAAACAGGTGTAAAACGGCCATGATAAGAGACACGTTGATTTCGCTTGAGCACTTCAATAATAAAATATCTTGCTTCGAAGATATAATTAGCGATTGATTTATTCTCTGAATGTATTTTTTACTTTTTTTAAACAAAAGGCCCATTATGCATTTGCTCGCGTTTGTGCGTTATCTCTATTGTGCGTGCAATTGCTAAATTTAAACATATAGTGTGTTTGTTGTCATAGCAACAAATGGCGCTTGTTGCTTTCTGTTGCCTGGGATAGGTAGGTACTGGGAATTATCTAAGGAGTGACGGATTATAACAAGGATTATATGAATTAAAATCCACCGAATAAATGAAAATTGATTGGATCGAATTCACTCTATTGGTATATGTAAATTATACAGTTCATACCAATGTTTAAACGAGCGTTGCAAATCAGACCATTCGGTGGAGATTTTTTTAACTGCAAACGAAACAAAAGTGATTCACAAAATAGTTTTTACCGGTATTTTTAGTTGGATTATTAGGGGAGGATTTTTGCAGAAAAAATATACTGTCGAAAAAAAGAAAATTTGATAAGCAAATAATTAATCTAAATTTTTATCAGCAAAAAAAACAACCAAAATTTTTCGTAAATACACGTGTACATTGTATTTGACGAAAGCGTCTTGGAGCAAACCTTATAGAAGATTGAAAGATATTTTTTGTCCGTATAGCTGTTTTACTTTTAACAAAGCAAGCAAGCTTCTAAGACGTGAAATTCAAATGAATGACTGCACGAAATGTTTAAATCTAAAAAATATAGATTTCTAACCTCTAATAGAACATCTTTAGTAGAAAAATAGTTCGTCAGTCTCTGTAATAATTGTTTTTTTATAGTGCAAAGATATAAGAAAATTTTGTTTAAACCAGAATGACTGATTTCCTATTATTTACGGTCTTGTACATCGCATATATGCCAACTTGTTATTTATTGTCTAAACCTTTTTTAGGTTTAAATGTTTGTTTTTTGGTTACAAAAAAACTGCTCACAATTTTTAACTTGATCCTTAATTTTGTCAAATATGACCTTGAACTTCTTCAAGTTCGTTTCTGCGTACACTTAACCAATATGTACTCCAACAAAGCTCCATTCCCTCCCCTACGCGGAGGAGGTGGCATTGCCTCCCCTGCCAGCGTGGTTTATTTTTAGCAAAGTGAATTCCCTCGGGAATAGAGGATTCGCGTCGCCTGAATTTGAATCGGCGCCATTTCCTCCGACGTTCGCGCCGTCAAAAGGATTTGTGTCCGGCTGTGACAGTCCGAATTCAGCAGCTGGTGATGGACTGAGGCTGAAAAAGTTTTATTCCCTTGATCGATGATATTGTTGCATTGAACGTACACTTTTACCATTATCAACTAATGACTGCTAAAAAAATTAGAACCAATTGAGTGCAAATGGTGGAGAATATTAAGTAAACAACTTAGGTAGAACTTACGGTAGTGCCGGCTTCTCAACAGCGGGAAGGTTTTTTGACAGCCTAAAAACAATTAGAAGCATTATGCATTTGAAAATTTTAATTTAAATCGATAAATTTATACAAATGTAGCTTTGATCGTACTGAGTCTCAGTTGAGGGCTGCGCCTCCTTCGATGATGGTGCAACTGAATTCTTCTTGCTCCAGGAAGCTGACGATGACGTCCGGTTAGCTGAAATAGCGTAAAAAATGGAATAATTGTTTTTTTATAGTGCAAAGATATAAGAAAATTTTGTTTAAACCATAATGACAGATTTTTTTTACTCCTTAATGTATATTGTTGTGTTCCTTTCTATTGATTTGAATATTTCATGTCGTAAAGCCTGCACGGACAGACAGGCATTCCAGTTTTGACGGCCACTCTGGAATCTTCAACTGCGCTGGTCTCAAACGGCTAATTTTGCCTTTCAGCGAGAGACCGAGAGACGCGCATCAGCAGAAAAAACCAACTGATTGTTAAATTTTGCAGAGCCTCTAAGCTTAATAGTGACAGACTTGACAAGCGACGGTTTGGGATAGCTAGGAAAAATCCTAGAAGCGAGGTCCCGCTTTTTTGGCAACAAGTCTTCATTGTTCTGAGCCCTGAGTGTCAGCTTACTCTCTCGCTTTGCTAGTCTGCTTGCTTTTTTAGTCCGCTAAAAAGCCTTCCCCACGCGCTCCGCCTTCTCTACTAGGCAAATACAGTTAGTTCTCTTCTTTGATATTTTCAAAAAAAAACAAATTTAACTCACCGGTTCTGTTTTCGTCAAGTCCTCTGTACATACGCATCATTGCCCGACTCTTTAAATAGGTTCGAATCATAAACAGTACACTGACTGAGCAGCCAGCAATCAGGATGATGGACGTTGATATTAGGGCGTTGCGGAATCTTGACAGTGCCGAGTCGTCGTATGCGTTACCCGGATCGGACGGTGCTACGTAGAAGGTGATGGCGGTGCTGCCGGTTAGTTGCGGGGTTCCGCCGTCGCGTGCTAGCAGAGTCAAATTGTACCAGCCCGTCTGGCCACTCAGGGAAGAGTTTATCACCAGCTTTGCATAGTAACCGTCGGTAGCGTTCACTGTCGAGACGTTGAACAAGTCCAAAGCAGCCGAGCTCTGACCGGGCATGTTAACCAGCTCGTAGGTCAACTCGCTGTTGACGCCAGCATCTTTGTCCGTAGCTCCTAGTGAGTCAATCTCGTATCCAACTTGGTAGTTCTCCCGGATTCTATTGTAGGTGTAGTTTGCGCTGCGAAATGTTGGCGGACTATCGTTCACGTCTAACACGTTCACAATCATCTGCCTGCTGGTCTGTCGGCGATCAATTCCGCCGGGATTATCGACGGCTTGAACGACTAGGATGTGCTGATCGCCACCGGAGACATCCCGATCCAACGTTCGCCTCAGCGTTATCTGTCCCGTGTTGGGCTGGATGCTGAAAAATGTACCACCACTGACAAGCGCGTACTCGACAATGCCAAAAGCGCCAGAGTCATTGTCGTATGCGTGAACAGTTGCAATCACGGTTCCTATGGGAATGCTCTCCAGATAGCTTAATGGGGTAGGGAAAACGTCGAATACAGGATCGTAGGTATTGGCGTTCAACACTTGAACAGATACAGTTGCCATGCTAACGTGAACTCCGTCGCTGACTGTTGCTAGAAACGTATGTAGAGTTTGACGCTCATAGTCAAGCCTTTTAATCAAAGTTACCTGACCAGTGCTAGAATCAATGCTGAAGTGTTCGCTAGCTGGGGATATGCCAAATGTTAGGCTCGTTGTGGACACGTCCGGATCATCAGCCTGAAGCTTCAAATTGATTGCTATCGGAGGTACGAAGCTCTCAGAAACTTGCACGGTATAGTTGTTAGATGAACCAATTGATAGAAATCTTGGAAACTTGTTGTTGATGTCGGTCAGGGTGATAACGACGGTTCCAGTTGCCGTCTGCACCGGCGTCACAGTGGCGGCATTCAGGTCGGTGACAAAGATTGGTATGGTCAACTCTTGAGCTAGCTCGCGGTCCAGCGAGGACACAACAAAAATCGTGCCATTCGATGGATCAATTGAGAACAAAGTAGAGAAATTGTAGGCTGATGAGGACTGTACAACGGCTCCAATTGCGGAACGTCCAGTAATTAGATTCGCTAACAGAGAGTAGCTCAAATTGGCCGTCGAGTCAACATCAGTCGCAAACTTTGGCGGTGTCATGATAGCTGCATGCAGAGCGATGCCCTCCGATACGGTGACCGATGTGACCGTCGGACTGAAGTAAGGCGCCTTGTTATTAACATCGGTGACAGTTACGTACACAAGGCACGAGCTGGTTAGCTGCGGAACGCCTCTGTCAAATATGCCAATCGTTAAATTGTGAAATCTTCCAAAGTTCTCTAGGTCTAAATTTGCTCCACGCTCAACGATTACTCGAATACCCTCAACGTCCAGGGTGAATCGATCGCCAGCGCCAGCAATTATCCGGAAAAAGATTTGCGAATTCGGAGTACCTATCGCGTCGCCATCAGTGCCCGCTAAATTTGCGATAACTGTGCCAAACGTTGCGGTCTCCAATGCTGTGACATTGTACAAGGACTGGCTACACTGCGGCGTCATATCATTCTGATCGTTGATTTTGATTCGGATCTCAGTTGTACTGCTCAACGGGCTGGCGCCGTGATCGGTTGCTACCGCCCACAGATACAGAGTTTTGTTGCTAAGTGCTTCGTAGTCTGTGGCTCGCTGTACGGATAGTACACCGGTGACATTATTGATGGAGAAATAGAGACTGTCATTGGTTGGTAACAGTGAATAGTTGATAATGTTGTTCGGACTGAGGTCCAAGTCAGTAGCCTGTAGAAACATTTGAAATTGACATAAAATTGAGTGGGAACCGTCCCAAATAGTTCAATCATTATAATCCGGTGTTCCAAAAGTAATTAGCCCCTCCCGTAAGATAAAAAAGCCAAAGTTAAGCACATAGTAATAAAACAACACGTCAACAGCGCGACACGCAGTGAATTTTCAGCGATCAATCTCTTATCAACGGGTATTTAGACACAAAGACGTTAGAAACTGTGTCCTACATGCAACGCAAAGCTTAAGCAGGGGTAACGTAAGGCTCCACCAACCTGCCAAGTTGCTGTTATGTGAAAGTATAGAACCGGGCCTTCTCTCTATCGTAACTCATTATAGTCTATATACAGTAAAGTATTGCTGGCAACTCACAAACAGAATGGCCCATATGCATTCATGTAAGCATAACTTTTCATTCGTTTATATATAACAGTTAAAAAGTTACTGTATAGGAGGGGAGGGGCTAATTACTTCTGGAGCAACGTATTATATTAAATTTATTAGTACTTACAACAACTTGCAAAACGGAATCCAAGCTAAGGCTGTTCTCAAACAGCGAACCCTCATACACCGCCCGTTGAAAAGTCGGCGTCTTGTCGTTTCGATCTTCAAGATTAATCTCTAGCTGAACGGTTCCGGTTAAGCCGCCGCCGTCCATAGCCTGCACCGAGAGCATCATCACGTGGAAAGTTTCTCTATCTAACAGGGTGAAATCCGAGTCAGCATTGACGTTCACTTGAATCAAACCAGTTGTTGGATCGATGCGAAATCTGAATTGTAATTCATGTAGCTATTAAACTTCTTAACCATTACTTTAAAATGGGTTAAAATTGATCAGTAAATTACTTATTAGCATTTGTGCCTCCCAGACTGAAAGTGATTGTTCCAAACGATCCACTGTCTTGATCGGAGGCCTTGAATAGAAATCATCAACAATACAGTATCAATTAAAATACTATTAGAATTAAAACTTGCAAACATTAACAAAGTCAGTAATAAGCTTACCGCAACCTGACCAACAATAGTTCCATTAGGTGAGTTTTCCGGTATGCTGAACGTGAACTTGGACTGGTTAAACACTGGCGCATTGTCGTTAGCATCCAATAGGTAAACTGTGAAAGTTGCTGTTGATGACAGTCTGGCCGAAGTCTTTGTTTCCCTAGCGACAACCTGAGAAAGTCATAAAGGGATCAACATCATTATTTAGCGAAAATATTGGAGCCGATTTGGTTTCACACGACCGAAACTTCACACGACCGAAACTTCACAAGACCGAAACTTCACAAGACCGAAACTTCAAAACGCAGAAAACAAAAGTTGTAAATTTAAATAAAGGCAAAACGGCCCCGCTCTGTAATTTTAAAAAAACTGTGAAGAAAAGTGCTTTTTAAGTTTTCGGCGTTGTGAAATTTCGGTCTTGTGAAGTTTCGGTCTTGTAAAGGAAAGTGCTTCTCGGCGATGCGAAATTTCGGTCTTGTGAAAGCATGCTCTGGAGCCATATTGATGAATAAAATCTTTAAAGGCCCAGTGCCACTATTGAAAGGCTTTTTGTTGTCCTTGTACCCATACTCAGCCTGCTACTTTTACTATCTTAGGTACTGAATGTAATACACAAAAATCGTATTCGCGAACCTCGAACACGAAGCTTTTTACAGTTTCGTAGTCCAACTGAGCACTGTTGGCCACGCGCACTATCACAGTTGCCGAGCCAGTCGCGCTTAAAGGTGACACATCGAAAACGCTGAATGCGGATCCATTCTGGCTGACGGTCAAGTTGAAAGCGCTGTTATCTTTGTCGTCCGAGTCAGTTACGGTGCAGGTTGTCAGCAGGGTGACCGGAATTCCAATCGCCGTGTTCTCCAGCACGGTGGCATTGTAGTTCGTCTGGCCAAAAGTCGGCGTCGCATCGTTGACATCGAGCACCGAGATCTGCAGGCTAGTCGATGTTCTAGAAATGTTTGCCGGCTGAGCAACGCTGGAAATTTCCACGGCGACAACCGTCAAAGTGAAGCTGGCGTACGTTGACGCAATCAGAGCACTTTCGCGGTCGATATTAGACGCAACTTCCACGCGTCCAGTAACATTGTTCAGGGAGAACAGAGCCGCAAGTTGCGCCGCAGTGGCTGAGGCGCTCGTATCGAAATAGTATCCAACTGGGTTGGGCACGCCTCGATCACCGTCTCGAGCAGTTACCGTAGCAACTAGCGTACCCAGAGGCGAGTTCTCCGTCACTGAGGCCACATAGGGCGCGCCGTCAAACACTGGCGGCATGTCCTGCTGATCGAGGACGTTCAGCACAATATCCGCAGTGGCATTGCGCCCGCCGTTGACCGGATCTTCAACTGCATAGACGGACACTTGGTAAAAGCGCGTGGTCTCATAGTCTAGTGACCGCAGCAGAGACACTGTGCTGATATGGAGTGAGCCGCTCTGTGGGGATGCCAACTGGCTCCTGCCGTAGTAGCTCTCGTTGAACAAACCGGCTGCGCCCGGGTCTGGAGACTAAAGATATGGTTCTAATTAGGAGATCGTATGAAACTCGCTTAACAAAAATGTTTGCAACAAATTCTTGTTTCTTTCAAAACTCAGTCGACAAAAATAAAGCAACAAAATTGCATGCAAAAAAGCAGAGAAATATTTTGTTTTTAAGCTCGTAGCAATCTGTCTGTCTGTCTATCGATCTATCTAACTATCTATCTATCTATCTATCTATCTATCTATCTATCTATCTATCTATCTATCTATCTATCTATCTATCTATCTATCTTTCTATCTATCTTTCTATCTATCTATCTATCTATCTATCTATCTATCTATCTATCTATCTATCTATCTATCTATCTATCTATCTATCTATCTTTCTATCTATCTATCTATCTATCTATCTATCTTTCTATCTATCTATCTATCTATCTATCTATCTATCTATCTATCTATGCATCTATCTATCTAATCTATCTGTCTCATACGCAGCCACACAACGTTTTATCCCCTAGTAGCTAACAGCTGGGGACTGTAAAAGGAGACTCAGATGGGCAGTAAAACTTAGCAGGCCCCGAGAAATCAATCAGTCCTTAAAGTTCTGATTCAAAAGCGCCGAGAGTGGACTAAGAGTAGCAAAAAACGGAGTTTGGTGTTGAAGGGGAAGAGTAAAATTCCCCCATTCTTCTGTTGGAGCCAAAGATTGCCGTACCCAGTATTGGACCAGAGGCTCACCTAACTATTGATTTCATTGATTTTTCACAAGCTCTTTTCATTCAACTTGTAGCATTTCGGTACGAATAGGCTACTATTTCATTGCATGTTGGGCATAAATTTGAGTCCCTTCATAGTTTTAGTTTTGAGCAAATGAAAATAAACATAGCGCAATCGGCAGTGGTGATCATGTACCCGGTAGACAAATTCAATCTCAAAAACATTTTGAATGAGCTAAACATAAAACAGCAATTTTTTCACTCGTTAATTACGAAGTACTTACTGAAATCAGCTGAAAGTATGAAAAATGAGTCACCAAATGAACAAATACTACTTTTACTTAATGTGTTTCCTATCTTTTGATGCCTCAGTAGATTTTTATTGAAAACTACCCGCACACACATTTGCTGAGTTCTTTAAAGTTAAAAAATTCTGTTTAAAAGAATAACATTTTGAAAAAGAGTTCACACATCAATTCTTTTATTTCCTTTCAATCTGTAAAACTATTAAGTTAGACTTACCACGTACAAGAGCGTGTACCTAGCTAGTGTTCTGTCCTTGTCAATGATTGAAACGTTAAAACTTGTCTGCGTTGTACCAAGACTGTTCTGAAAAGAAACACATTTCAAGAAATTTTTGGGCTATACACGTTTGTTAATTATTGTAGCATTATAAATGTAATTAATAGTACTAACCTCCGGCACTTCCCAACGATAAGGAAGGTTTTTAAATTCCGGCGAATTATCGTTAATATCAAGGATGAAAACTAATATGCTCCTGTCAATTATCTGAAATTAATTTGGCAAAGCTTACGAGCTTAAAGCTTACCTTGCTTCGAGAAAATTTTTCACTCTATTGCTCAACGCTTACGTGTTATTTTTGTATTCCACCCACCCCTGTTTGCTGATTGGCCATACCTGGCTAACTTTTCGTCCCTCGCGCTCCACCCCCAGGCTATTCACACCACCCACCCCATTTTCTCTGCCCCAGTCTGAAAATACGAGCGTATTCCATGAGAAGCTAGCTATCGTGTTTTTTAAGTCAACTAGCAGCTATTTAACATATATACTCGTATTAAATTTAGTCCTTACGGAGAATTTTCTAACAAACGGGGAACTCTTGTTTGTTCGCAACCAGAAATAGAAAAATCCCCCACGAGCGGGGCGATACCCGACTAACTGCTTAACTGACTCACGTTTCCATGGAAGTCGTTCATTCGAAGCTGAAGATTTAACAAATTGTTAGCCATACTCTGAAATGATTAGCAAAAGAAGTTAAAACAGCTAACCAACTTCCTCAAAATTCCCTTTAAGATAAAACTCACCTCTACATCAATGCGACTATTGACCACAACTTTGGCTGTCCTAGCGGCCTTATTAGTCTGCAGTTTCAAACAATAAATCAAAGTCGAATCGCCGATTATTGTGAATTCTACGTCGTTATTTTCGCTGTCGCTTGCCTCCAGCGTGAATAGAACGGTGTCTGCAAGGCGCGGGATTACAAAGAGTGATGGCGATGCAGCCCTCGGCAAACACACCTACACTAAATTTTCCCAGCTCACACTGCATAATACCCGATCTCTGTTAGCTGGACTGAAGCAATGCGGGATTAAGGGTCTTGCTCAAGGTCACAAATTGTCTCCTAGAGAGCTGGGACTCGAAACCAAGACCTTCCAGTTGTAAGACATATGCTCCAGCTACAATAGGCTACAACTTCTGTACACAATTACCCTACCTAATAATGATATTATCCAATTTAACTCACCAATGGGGGCTTCCTCTTTTATTTGCACCAGACTGTCGCATGCACCGCTCACGTAAGTTGCGTTAAAGCCGCTGCACTGGCTGAACGTCGGTGCCGAGTTCGCTGCTGAACTGGTGACTGAGGAGACGAGCGTGCAAGATTTTTATATAGGGGGCTTCTATATATTGGGGGCGCTCATCGTGAAACGAACGGACTTCCACCGCTAAACAGTGATGAGCGCTCGTCGCAAACAAGGTGGCGCGAAATCACAAGCAAGGGGCACCCATCACAAACAAGTGGCGCCTAATCACAAAGAATGAGCGCCAAATCACAAACAAAGGGCGCCTAATCACTAACAAACGGCGCCTAATCACAAATAAGGGGGCGCCTAATCACAAACAAGAGGCGCCTAATCATAAACAAGGAGCGCCAAATCACAAACAAGTGGTGTCTAATCAAAACAAGGGTCTTAATTTTTGTTTCGGATTTCCGTTTAATTAGATCTACTATGCTCTCACCTTTCAAGCAGAGCAGAACTAATATGCACCCGACAACAGTCCGTGGATCTGTGGCGGACGCCATAAATCTCGCCAAATTTAGCTAATTCTGATAACAGCGAAACGTTTGTCTACTAGGCAGAGTTTTAAGGACAAAAAAACACAAAAAATTGAGACCTAATCAGCTAGAGAAGAGCTATGCTATGCCTATATATATAAAAAGAAAAAAATCATTCCGCCCATGAAGATGCGAGAAAAAAAACTAAAAAAAAGCGGATGGAAAGAGAGAGATTGGCTCCCGTCCGCGTCCGAGGGCGGCGGCTAAGGGTAGAGAGAGGGGAAGTCTGGACGTTGTTGCTACGCAACGGAAAGCAATGTCGATTCTTGCTTTCGTGGCTCCGGCCAGACTTGCGACACAATCTGTGTGGGTCCAACTGGGTGTTTTTAGAACAATTCTAAATTAGAGATGGTGGACACAAAGATTTAGAAAAAAACCCGAAAACTATACCGATATGTAGCGTTCAAAAAAACTACCGATCTTATAGATCTTCTGTCTGCTTGTGAGCAAATCGAGTATGTAGATGAAAAATTGGAGCAAATTTTATATAATAATGACTAGGCATGCTTTACTTATGGTCATTGCACTTAACATTGTGGCTCACTATAAAAATATTATTAAAAAGTTAGAAGGAAAGAACAATGGAAATATAATCTCCCTAAAGCTGCCACCAACCCCTCCTTTTTCACAGTCTCTCTCGCATGAAGTCCTGGGTCCTGGTTGTGTGTGCAGTTTGAAAAATAGACTGGGGTACCCTGAGCCGTTTATGACGATGGCGCGCTTAAAAACGTAATAGCAGAACTGATCCCAAGCATCCCCCTTCTCATGCACGGGCATCCCCTATACGTCAGGGGTTTTTGTAAAAAAGAAGACAATAGACAGCATGTGGCTCTGCAGGCATCCTGAGGGCAATTTAGTATGGGGAGCAAGTTTACACACTTAAAACTGAAAACCCTCGACAAAACCCTCTTTTGTTAAGTCTGCTTGGAGAGTCATTTGCCAGCCAGGGCATTTATTGATGCTTCTGCATGCTTGGCTATATAGCTCGCTTAAACAATACCTCCTGCCTCTTGCAACTGCTGTCCCTATTGGTTCCACACGGTGAGCTCATCTATACAACCCCCACTCTATCGTCTGTATCAATTCAAGGTATGGCTACAGTTTGGAAGTTAAACGACGTGAAATTTCGGGGTTTGTAAAAGTAATCAAAAAAGTAATGTTCAAGTTTAAAGAAACATAGCATTGGGATTTTACTTTTTGTTAACAATAGCTGCCGCCACGTACATTGTCATGTGGGGAAGCAGAGGGCTCTTTGGGAATTGAATGAAAACTATCGCTGAATGAGGAGGCGATGTACGAGTGCGTGGGTTTAACAGCGTCCGCAGCAATTCCCCGTTTCAATTTTGACAATTGCTTCAATAGAAGGGTTAAGGAATCTATTTAAAAAATAGCATTTAGTAGAAGGCTTCTATTTCCGCTTTCATTTTTTAAAAGTCATTTTGTACTTGTATTCAAGCTTGTAGCAGACACCATTTTTCAAGCAGAATGCTTTGACACCGTTTATTGTGTAGGTATGGCTACAATAGCTAGCTTCAATTGATCAAACTAGCTATTCAAAATTGGGATGACCATTAATAGTAGCACCAACTGCAGCAGGGAACAAAATAGGCTTTGTTGCTATAGAGTTACTTCAAATAATGGAATTAAATGAAAAATGTATTCTTACCAATGTAGCTAGTTAATGTGGTCTAATTTTCTCTTGTAAGACCTGCGAAAGTCACTCCGACTTACATGTAAGAATTTTCAGACAAGTAGTTTTTTTAGCGAGAGTTTATCACCAAACAGTGGCGCACGCAGAGGGGGTCCAGGGACCCTATTCAGCGCGCCCCGGAAAGCCAACCCACCAACTGATAGGCAAGGGGCGCCCACCACCTGCTAGGCAAGGGGCGCCCACCAACTGATAGGCAAGGGGCGCCCACCAACTGATAGGCAAGGGGCGCTCACCACCTGATAGGCAAGGGGCGCTCACCACCTGATAGGCAAGGGGCGCCCACCAACTGATAGGCAAGGGGCGCTCACCATCTGATAGGCAAGGGGCGCTCACTAGGAAACCCAATATGGCGCCATTTTAGGCTGCGCTCCTATCTGCATTAAAATGCTACATTATACTACTGCCAGTAATTTAGCCCCCAGAAATTAGAGTTTAACGCACCCAAATTTCTTAGCATGAATTATGATGAATCCACAACAGGAATTTAGCTAAGTCTCCTTTGAAATAGGCAGGGATAAAAATCACTTTGTCATTGATATTTCTGTTCATCAACCCGCCACTAATGAATGTTTTGGTGATAAAATTGATAATCTTTCGAAGCAAACACTATGAAGCTAGAATCAACAACGATGGCGTCATCCAAGGACCAGTCACTTCATGAGACGCAATCAACCTACATGCAAATTTCTGCGTTAACAGATAAAAAATACGCTCGTATGAATCGATTAGAACGACAAGCAGCTCTCTCATACTCACAACCCCACTATTAAGCGTTGTAAAAACTGCCCAAAAGACATACACAAAGACAATGTCTCTCATAATAAGTGCGTCTTCATCACCATTTTAGTGATTTTTAATATAACTTGGTTTATGAGGCTTTCTCTGCTGTGGGGGATTATTTAAAATTTTCGGGAATTGTTCGCCTGGTGGGGTGAGATTTTTCTACCTGCTCGGGAGATTTTCTACCTGCTCGGGAGATTTTCTACCTGCTTGGGAGATTTTCTACCTGATGGGAGGATTTACACCTGCAGGAGAGATTTCTCACACGCTGTGGGAGATTTTTTGCCTGCTCGAGGTTTTCAACTATCTCCGGGAGATTTTCATTCTGCTTGGAAAGATTTTCTAGCTGCTTAGGAGATTTTCCTGTTGTGTACTTAAGTGATTTAAAATGCATGTCTGCACAGCCCGGGAGCCCGAAGAGCTAGTGATTGGTTGATGGTAAAGTTTTTTGAAACTCATGTAAATATTTGCATAGATTCCCCATTGTTTTAGATCTTTTTGATTCCCCTAGATGTACATTATTTTTTATTTACAGATATCGAATATCGTTTTACTAAATTTAATGTCAATCAGTTTTAATACTGCAACTAGTTAATGAAGACTGCGTCTTACATCTAGGTATGAATGAGCCAGAATGAATTTATATTCACTGTAAAACCAAAACGGTCAATTTTTACAAAAATTAATTTAATTTATTGATGCAGATTAGAAATAACCAATTATGGCCTCCACAAGATTTTCCAGTAGGTTAAACAGAAACTTGCTCAAACAACATACACAAGAATTTACCAGTTAAAATAGCTTTTGACTTCTAAAAGAGATAAAACAGTATTCTCTACTTAACTCCTTGCTATTATGTCATGCCCCATTTCTTCCCCTCCTTGCTATAAAAGCATATCAATTTGAATAAAATATAAAATAGTAATATAATATGCACATTTTGCTACATAAAATAAAAAAGTAAAATTTAAAGCGATATACTTTATGCATAAAATAAAGCATTAAAAATATTAACATTAGGCTAAATAATTAACAATTTAAGTGTTCAATTTCAATTTTAATTCATATATAGATGGCAACATTATTGAGCTCCAATGTTTATATTCTGCCAATAAATTCTCAGTTACCAAAATAGCTCAACAGTTGCTTAACATGTCTAGATGACTCAAATGGTACGCAGTATATCAAAGAATTTAACTGCCTTTTAGTTAGAATTTACATATCAGCCATCTTGCTAAGCGTGGTGCTGTCTGATGACCGCGAAATTTTATGCTACATAAACATATTTAACAGCTTTAAGAAGCTATTACGAAAGCACAAAAATTTTGGTGACACTTACAGACATCTCAGTTATAGATAGATTTAAAAAAAATTTACAATAAGTTGAAAGTTGTATTTTAGATTAAAATCCAGAGCCAGAAACATCCTTTACTTGCACTATAAAAGCTAACGATAGATTTATAAAGCAATTTAGTACAATTCGTTAAATTATAACATAATATTTTTTCGTTAAAAATTAAAACCTACAAATTGTCTAAATAAAAAGCACTAAAACTCTATTCTCAAGTATATTTAAACAATAACGGCTTAAAATACAGCAATAAAAATTGTCTACGGTAAATTTGTTATTGTCAAAATTCAAACTTTTGCGCGCGAAAATTTTACCTAAAATTTCGCATTTTTTCCCTCTTTTTTCCTCGATTCTAACAGCTTTACCGAATTTTCCCAGAATAACCACTATGCTCATTCGATTCACAACATTCATAGCTACACTTCAACGTTGATCGCATAGCATATCATAGCATTTCGTAAATGTTTGACCCATTTAACTGTCTAAAAAAGGTCCGAAAATAGCCAAAATCACGTTTTTTAACCTTTTCGGCTCACAGGCTGTAACCATCGTTATCTAACGAAAAGTGGTACACTGCAAACTTTAGATAACACTTTGCTGCGTTGTTCTAGACCATTTTCAATAGTTTTTGGTCACACTGGCCAGACTGTATTCCTACTTTTGAGCAATTTTTTCCAGATAAAAGTACATTTGGGGTCATGGACGCCCATCAGTGCAGAGCTTTGCTGCAAATGAGGAGTTGGTAAAAAGGCCAGCAAAAATGTAGTTCATTGACACCTCACTCAAGTCCAGGCGTTGTTCTGTTCGAGGGTGGTGAAACAAAATGTATCCATTTTTTTCGCCCAAGTTTAACCCCCCTAAAATGGGAAAATACCATCGTATAAAAATTATGAGCTTTCACTCACTATCGATGACTATAGCCGTCTGCGCGTATCTGTTGGTCATTTGAGCCTGTTAAGCGCATAAAACCTCATAGTGATGCGAGATAAATTTTCGCACCTGACTACGCCGGGACGGGCCATTTTCGGCCAAAATCACGTTTTTTAACTTTCGGACCGTCTGGTGACGAACTACTTCGTTAGGCAGTCTTGTAATGCAGTACAAACTTGTAGCAAACACTTAGTTCTAGAAAATGAAGCGCATTTTGTGCCATTTCTGGCTTACATTCTGGGCTAAAATAATCATCGATTTGCAACTAATGTATCTACCCGACTAAAGTACACATGTACTTTAGTACTAAAAGTACTTCTAAGAACCCAAGTCCTGTCCCATTTGAAAGGCCATGCAAAATTTAGTTCCATGATACCAAGCAAATCTCTGTATGTTATACCGTTCAGCAGTCACAGCCCAATAAGTATGTCAAATACACGATCCCCCCTGAGGTGTCCAAAAATCACAAAAGTGCACCCTGTACAGCCATTGAGGGTTAGCACGAAATTTCGAGATAGCAGTTTTGTTCGCCTAGGTGTTGTCAACGTGTTGAATGCATTTGCTAAGGCGTAACACAAAAAATGTAAATGTTTGAGGCCTTCTCCGGCGAGGAAAATGACGAAAAATCCAAAATCACGTTTTTTGACTTTCGGGCCCTGTGGCTCAGAGGCGGTAGGCTGTGGCGACTCAAAATGCATTACAAGCTTGTAGAGGACACTTAGATGAGTAGATCAGAGTAAAAAAGTCACCCCGCTGTACACGTCTTGCATCGAATAAAATCGTTTAAAAAGGTACAGTACACCCTTGCAGTGTTAAAGTACACATGTACTTTACTACTAAAAGTACTTTTTAAAACTCAAGTCCTGTCCCATTTGAAAGGCCATGCAAAATTTAGTTCCATGATACCAAGCAAATCTCTGTATGTTATACCGTTCAGCAGTTACAGCCAATTAAGTATGTCAAATACACGACCCCCTGAGGTGTCTAAAAATCACAAAAGTACACTCTGTACAGCCATTGAGGGTTAGCACGAAATTTCGAGATAGCAGTTTTGTTCGCCTAGGTGTTGTCGACGTGTTGGATGCATTTGCCAAGGCGTAACACAAAAAATGTAAATGTTTGAGGCCTTCTACGGCGCGGAAAATGACGAAAAATTGCCAAAATCACGTTTTTTGACTTTCGGGCCCCATGGCTCAGAGCCCAGTGGCGAGGCCGAGGTCGGCCCTGGCTCGGGCCGACGTCGGCCACTCGGCATTCTGTCGGCCAGGCTAAGCTCGGCTAACCGAGATCGGCCCAAACTCGGCATTGGGTCGGCAAGCCGAGGTCGGGCAGCCGACGTCGGCCCATGGTCGGCAGAAGCGCGGTGTGCCGCGATTGTAAATTTAATTAGCATGTGGTATTGCAGTACACTGTCTTGCATTCTAACATTCTGTTTGCATTCGAAAATGAGCGTACATATACTGTACTTATTTAATATTAGCCATAAAACGTACAGATAAGTACTTTGCAACGCTTTTTGCAACAATTATATACACAGCCGCATAAAAAATCGCATCTAAAAAATAGCTTGTGTACAAACGAAAGAGGTGCCCCAGTAGCTGAGCTATACGACTAGCAATATGGGCACAATTATTTTGCGCAAAAAATCCGCTTCGGAAAGAGCATATGGATTACAAAAAAATAAGCAGTGTAACATATTTAAATTGAAAGCACCAAAACAAAATACTTTGAATTTTTCTTCTGGGTAATGACAACTGTTATGGAGGAGAAGAGTGTATAGAAAAGCATGTTTTATCCCAGAAGTTAATTAAGGATTACTAAAACGGCACTGTACAAAATGTCAATTCAAATGCAAATGCGCTCGGAGAGCATTACTGAACAGTGCAAATTTAGACTATGTTTTTGTTATTTGAGGGATCGTGTTACTCAATTTTCAAGATGCATTTCCAAACTTCCTGTGAAATGAATTTCAACTGTCAACTGTCATGGAAGTGGTTGTGATTGCGAGCAATTTTTAATTTGTAAGCCTAGTATTGAAATTCATAGAATCAAGTTGCATCATGTGATATGATATGATATCAATGCAATATTTTCATAGTTTATAAACTAATTGTTTAGTTTGCATTCTTTTTTACTTGTTAACTATACACTGCAGTTGATTTTTAGGGCTTTTAGTTTTGATGCCTGGGTTGTTTCATTGAAAATTTAAAATCCATATCATATGAAGCTTGCATCTAAGCCAAAAATCTAAGTGCTAATTAAAAAATCTAGGTACAGATTTCATCCATTTCCAAAAAAGTAAAAATCATAATTCATTGAATACATTATTTATTTTCTTTATTTTTACTTTAGGTATTAGCTAAATAGAAATTAAGACAACTCATTTTTATTTTTTAATTATATTATTAAATGGATAAGTTTTGACTCTATGATGTCACTTCTATGTACTGTCCATGTCATTCTTGGATTCAATTCTAGAAAATAAGTGACTGGCAACACAAGCGTGCAATTTACTAAGATATTTTACTCAATTAGAACTAACTTATATTAGATCTGTCATTTACAAAAATTTTTTGTCTACATTCAATGTATGAAAATTGAAAGCCAAAATAAAATGTTTACCACTTTTTACTACCAACTTAAGTGTTAATAAATGTCTATTAAGTAATTATTAATGAATGAACTTTTCAGACATATATTTCCAACAATGTCAAGCGCCTGCGCAGCTGAAGGGAGTGCCTGCACGAGTCAAACTGCTGTCAACTGTAGCTGAATATTCAGCATTGAAGCAAGCCCTGACGGCTAAAAAAGAATCTGACCTAGTAGGTTAAACATTTCTTGTACTCATTTGAGTCTGCTGGTCATATGCATATTTCTGTATGCATGCTACGACATCATTGCAGGTTGCTTATCTAGTGACTGTTGGCGGGTTCGACTGCCACGACGCAGTCTGGAGGATGGTTCCCAGGCTAATGACTCACAGCCTGCAGAATAAGTGCAATCGTACTGGTAAAAATAAGGACATTGCCTTCAAGGAAACTTTGGAACCTCTTCTTAAGCGTAAGTGCGCTTGCATGGCTACATTGACAAAAGCCACAAATCCTAGATGGTAGTTACGTCTCATTTGTCTGCATGCATAATTTCTATTCCTTGTGTTTCAGGTGCTATCCTTGCTTTGGACATCGGCACTGATGAAATGAAAATCGAGCAACAAGTCGAGCGCTTATTTCACAAGACGCAGAATGGGTGGGTGAGACGCTAGGCGGCAGCGTGCGCATGACACGGTTGCCGGCACACCTGAGCCGTCTGAGCGTGAGGATTAAACGGCAAATGCAAACGGTGTGCAGAAAAACTCACAATTTTATCAAAAATGAACTCATTTTTACACTGCTTCTTGTCATACATCTTCGTGCCTCTTTTTAATTCAGCCACTGGAACATGCGCACGCTGTAATTGCCATAGCAAATGCGCATTTATATTTTTTGTATTGCTCAATCGCCATTTCAAATTAGTTTTTTTACGTCTTTTTCACGTTTTTATTGCCAATTGTTATTGTTCTGCTAAGTTATTCAGTACAAAGCAGTTTTTTCTTCCGAATACTAGTAGATACAGTTATTATATGCATAAAAATAAATATTCTACTATATGCACACTTTTTGAAAGTCAATTTGTATGTCTTGCTTTGGCACAAGTTTTATGCCATCAAGAATTTCTGCTTAGTTAAGAGCAGCTACTTATGTTTTTCAGCTTCTTTCATTTCTCTATATCAGAAAATTGCGCGTGGAAGCGACTTAAATACTCAAAAAGTTACTTTTGAAACAAGTAGTAGGCAGAAATTTTGGCTTCAAGCGGTCTAACATGTACAGTACGAAGCAGTGAAGGCGATGGCAGCTACATGTATATAGGGGTCGACAAACGGAGGACCTGCATTGCAAACCGTACGAAAGCACAGTGCATATAGCATTACCTGCGGCTTTATCTCGGCAAGCCGACTTCGGCCCGAGTTTGTCGGCCCGAGACAGAACCGCCGGTAACCCCCCGAGGTCGGCCCGATCTCGGCGGCCCGAGGTCGGGCCGACCTCGGCCTTGCCACTGGGCGGTCTATTGTTCGGGTTTACTGAAGCGGAACGAACTTGGGTTGTTAGCAACGTACTTGGAGATAATTCCTGGTGTACTTTAGGGACCACAAATATTTTTAGGTTTTTGTAATCAGCGCGTCATCCTCTTTCCGACCATGTACCCAGTGGCAAGGCCGAGGTCGGCCCGACCTCGGGCCGCCGAGATCGGGCCGACCTCGGGGGGTTACCGGCGGTTCTGTCTCGGGCCGACAAACTCGGGCCGAAGTCGGCTTGCCGAGATAAAGCCGCAGGTAATGCTATATGCACTGTGCTTTCGTACGGTTTGCAATGCAGGTCCTCCGTTTGTCGACCCCTATATACATGTAGCTGCCATCGCCTTCACTGCTTCGTACTGTACATGTTAGACCGCTTGAAGCCAAAATTTCTGCCTACTACTTGTTTCAAAAGTAACTTTTTGAGTATTTAAGTCGCTTCCACGCGCAATTTTCTGATATAGAGAAATGAAAGAAGCTGAAAAACATAAGTAGCTGCTCTTAACTAAGCAGAAATTCTTGATGGCATAAAACTTGTGCCAAAGCAAGACATACAAATTGACTTTCAAAAAGTGTGCATATAGTAGAATATTTATTTTTATGCATATAATAACTGTATCTACTAGTATTCGGAAGAAAAAACTGCTTTGTACTGAATAACTTAGCAGAACAATAACAATTGGCAATAAAAACGTGAAAAAGACGTAAAAAAACTAATTTGAAATGGCGATTGAGCAATACAAAAAATATAAATGCGCATTTGCTATGGCAATTACAGCGTGCGCATGTTCCAGTGGCTGAATTAAAAAGAGGCACGAAGATGTATGACAAGAAGCAGTGTAAAAATGAGTTCATTTTTGATAAAATTGTGAGTTTTTCTGCACACCGTTTGCATTTGCCGTTTAATCCTCACGCTCAGACGGCTCAGGTGTGCCGGCAACCGTGTCATGCGCACGCTGCCGCCTAGCGTCTCACCCACCCATTCTGCGTCTTGTGAAATAAGCGCTCGACTTGTTGCTCGATTTTCATTTCATCAGTGCCGATGTCCAAAGCAAGGATAGCACCTGAAACACAAGGAATAGAAATTATGCATGCAGACAAATGAGACGTAACTACCATCTAGGATTTGTGGCTTTTGTCAATGTAGCCATGCAAGCGCACTTACGCTTAAGAAGAGGTTCCAAAGTTTCCTTGAAGGCAATGTCCTTATTTTTACCAGTACGATTGCACTTATTCTGCAGGCTGTGAGTCATTAGCCTGGGAACCATCCTCCAGACTGCGTCGTGGCAGTCGAACCCGCCAACAGTCACTAGATAAGCAACCTGCAATGATGTCGTAGCATGCATACAGAAATATGCATATGACCAGCAGACTCAAATGAGTACAAGAAATGTTTAACCTACTAGGTCAGATTCTTTTTTAGCCGTCAGGGCTTGCTTCAATGCTGAATATTCAGCTACAGTTGACAGCAGTTTGACTCGTGCAGGCACTCCCTTCAGCTGCGCAGGCGCTTGACATTGTTGGAAATATATGTCTGAAAAGTTCATTCATTAATAATTACTTAATAGACATTTATTAACACTTAAGTTGGTAGTAAAAAGTGGTAAACATTTTATTTTGGCTTTCAATTTTCATACATTGAATGTAGACAAAAAATTTTTGTAAATGACAGATCTAATATAAGTTAGTTCTAATTGAGTAAAATATCTTAGTAAATTGCACGCTTGTGTTGCCAGTCACTTATTTTCTAGAATTGAATCCAAGAATGACATGGACAGTACATAGAAGTGACATCATAGAGTCAAAACTTATCCATTTAATAATATAATTAAAAAATAAAAATGAGTTGTCTTAATTTCTATTTAGCTAATACCTAAAGTAAAAATAAAGAAAATAAATAATGTATTCAATGAATTATGATTTTTACTTTTTTGGAAATGGATGAAATCTGTACCTAGATTTTTTAATTAGCACTTAGATTTTTGGCTTAGATGCAAGCTTCATATGATATGGATTTTAAATTTTCAATGAAACAACCCAGGCATCAAAACTAAAAGCCCTAAAAATCAACTGCAGTGTATAGTTAACAAGTAAAAAAGAATGCAAACTAAACAATTAGTTTATAAACTATGAAAATATTGCATTGATATCATATCATATCACATGATGCAACTTGATTCTATGAATTTCAATACTAGGCTTACAAATTAAAAATTGCTCGCAATCACAACCACTTCCATGACAGTTGACAGTTGAAATTCATTTCACAGGAAGTTTGGAAATGCATCTTGAAAATTGAGTAACACGATCCCTCAAATAACAAAAACATAGTCTAAATTTGCACTGTTCAGTAATGCTCTCCGAGCGCATTTGCATTTGAATTGACATTTTGTACAGTGCCGTTTTAGTAATCCTTAATTAACTTCTGGGATAAAACATGCTTTTCTATACACTCTTCTCCTCCATAACAGTTGTCATTACCCAGAAGAAAAATTCAAAGTATTTTGTTTTGGTGCTTTCAATTTAAATATGTTACACTGCTTATTTTTTTGTAATCCATATGCTCTTTCCGAAGCGGATTTTTTGCGCAAAATAATTGTGCCCATATTGCTAGTCGTATAGCTCAGCTACTGGGGCACCTCTTTCGTTTGTACACAAGCTATTTTTTAGATGCGATTTTTTATGCGGCTGTGTATATAATTGTTGCAAAAAGCGTTGCAAAGTACTTATCTGTACGTTTTATGGCTAATATTAAATAAGTACAGTATATGTACGCTCATTTTCGAATGCAAACAGAATGTTAGAATGCAAGACAGTGTACTGCAATACCACATGCTAATTAAATTTACAATCGCGGCACACCGCGCTTCTGCCGACCATGGGCCGACGTCGGCTGCCCGACCTCGGCTTGCCGACCCAATGCCGAGTTTGGGCCGATCTCGGTTAGCCGAGCTTAGCCTGGCCGACAGAATGCCGAGTGGCCGACGTCGGCCCGAGCCAGGGCCGACCTCGGCCTCGCCACTGGGTAAACCTTGTTTTTCTGCGTGTAATATTAAAGAAATTTCTTAAATAATGAGCTTGTTAATCATCGAACACCCCATGAGTCATTGTTGACTCATGGTCTGCCCCTCTCACGCACAGCTTTCCAGCTAATCGGAGCTAATCTGCAGCTCAAGGTCAGGGCTGGTGACGTCAGACTCACGAATCAGCCGCGTGACGCGTTGCATCGGCACTATTTAAGGAAGCCGTTTTTCTCCCGAAATCTCCAACATTTCGGGATCTCGAGACACCTTTTGGTTCCCTGTCGAGGTATTCTCCAGGCCAAAACCCCTGTCCCCCGACTGGCCCCTGTCAGGTCAAGGTATTCTTTCGGTCAGCCCCTAAATCATCCCCCTACTGGGTTTAGGAAGACCTCTCCGTGGTAGTTTAACGCCTTCTTCCCCTTCGCTCATCGAGGAATTCTCCGGCTGAAGTTCGCGACTGGGATCGAGCATCCGACATCGACACCCGTTCTCCGACATCCGGTGCGGCTCGGCCCGAGGCTGACGCCCAAGGGACGCGCCTGACCCTGACCTGACTGCGGCCTAACTTCGAGCGGCTGGTGAGTTTCCCCTGCTAGTTTTTTACTTGCTGCCTTTTGGGTTTCTTTAGTGCGCGCAATCTCTGTCGATCTAGGGCTTAATATACCTTTTCTACTTCAAGTCTGTCAAAAGTAACTTCAAATCTGTCAAAGATAGCAGAAACGCATACATTCAGCTCGCAAGCCGAGTGCCAACTAAGTGTCTATGGCAAAGAACCTCAGATCAATTCTGTCACAAGTAACTTCAAATCTGTCTTCAATTAATCAAGTCCGTTTATTTTCAACAGTCGAGCAGTTACAGTCAAAAGTGAACTTCATGCATTAAGCAAAGATCGGCTATCAAGGCAGGCTTGTCCTAGCTTGTATCTGAAAGATTTGAACTTAATTTAGACAGATTGACTCAAGTGCACATCTCGATTGCTCTATGGAGAATATAAAGTTTCAGCTCTGTAGCTTTAGTTTAAGTAGCTCTCCGGCGAATATCAATGCAGCCCTAGGAAATACATTACGGGGATAGCGAGCGCCACTTTCCGGTGATTATCTCCGGTCCTGTACTTCCGTTTGACTGGAAATTTGACTCAAGTGCACATCTCGATTGCTCTATGGAGAATATAAAGTTTGCGCCATTCAGGTTTGTTTATTATTGAAAAATTTTCGAATTTTGAATATCAATCTAAATATCAATCGGGAAACCATTACATGGCCTATCTTCAGTCTTGCTAGAGTCGTACGCCCAGTTGCGTAATAAGATTGGGATACAGGGTATATTTCCCAGATATCCAAAATTTAGGATTTTTTGTGCTATTCCGCCTATTGTTTAGCAATTTCTTTTTTATATATATTACACCCATTTTTATATAAAATATTGAGCTATAGCCTATAAGTACCTTGATACTAAAAGCAACCATGTCCTAGGCCTATAACTAGCAATTGGGTATTGTGTATTCGAAGATTATCCATTGCATTGATTTATAAAGTATAGCTATCCAGTGTAATAGGCCTAGAGCATACATGTGCAACAGTTGACTGAGTCAGCTAATCTGGTATCCGGCTGATTGATTTGGTAGATAACCAAGGTAAGTTGCAAAATCAGCAATGTAAGTCACAAAATTGGTAAAAATTTGCAATATAAGTCACAAATTTCATTTCAACTAAGTTGCAGTAGCCAACCAGAGAAAGTAGGATACTGATAGAACATTAGTAACCAAAAAAGTGTTTTTTTAATAATAAAAATTTGTGCATTTTGTATACATAGACCTATTTATCTAAAGTAAATGCAAATTAATTTACAAAGAATACCTTTAAAATAAAATCTTTAAAACCTTTCCTTATTTTATTTCTTCTTTTAGTTTATCTTTTGCATTCTTAATACTTTTTTGGTATTGTAATGTCTCCAATATATTTAATAGTAGAATTCATTTATGCAAAACAAAGCAATTGAGTTCTGTACAAGTTAATAACTAAAGTAATGCATACTTGCTTTATATGCACAACTATTGGAATCACCAAACCATTTCTAATAATAGCCTAATAGTTAGGTCTATACATATTAGTAAGTTGCTATTGGACAAAATAGCTATGACATGTCAATAATCAACCAATAGCAACTTACATGGATATTTTGCCAGTAGAAATGGCTAGATGATTCCCAAGGTTGCACCTTAAAATAAACATGTGAGCAAATAAAAAAAATGGTCAATTGGTGCAACTTAGTTGAAACAAAATTTGTAATTTTCTTGGGGCCAAAGTTTGAGTGACCAAAAAAGGTCCCACAAACCACTTCTTGCCTAGCCTACTTGCTACATTGCTTTACTATTCTCCTCCAAATTCTTCACACTTTCATTACCCATTGTATAACTTACTTTCTCCATTTTGTTACTTACCCCCTCTATTTTGCAAATTACCCTCTCCACTTTGGCAACTTACCCCCTCCATTTTGCAACTTACCCTCTCCATTTTGCAACTTATCTCCTTAATTTTTACCAATTTTGCAACTTACATTGGCAATTTTGCAACTTACCAAATCAGCCAACCACATACATTGTCATCAGCTATCCATTAGTTGACTAGATTGGCCAACTTGGCTGACTATTGTGCACATATGACCTATAAATGATCCTTGACAGCAAGAGTATAATACATATATATATAAAATCTGTTTGTATCACTTTGATTATTGTTCTTTGTTAAGTTTATTTTAATTTTGAAATAAAAATATTGGACTAAACATGCAGTAGGCCTTTATTGTTTATACAAAGGCATGTAAGAGACACAATAAAAACTCTTATTGAACTCTCCTTATTTTCAATAAAGACTTCTTATTTATCTTATTTTCACCTATCATAAATGTATAGGCACCCTGAGCTAGTATTAATAATGATATCTTATCTTTATTATCATACATGCCCAACACCTGTCCAACCCATCCGAACTGGATGGGTGAAATAGCCACTGGCCAAGGTAAGTTGCAAAATTGCAGATGTAAGTTGCAAAATCGTTGATAAAAATTGCAAAATCGGCAATGTAAGTCACAAAATCAGTGAAAGTTGAGGAGGTAAGTTGCAAAAAGGAGAAGAATTGAGAAGATGAAGGCAAAAGTGGTGCGCGGGACCTTTTTTTGCTCCTTTGAACTTTTGCCCAAAGTAAGTTGCACAATTTTGCTAAAACTAAGTTGCGCCAGACAGGTGAAATTTTTAGGTTGAGCATGTATGTTCATTATAATTTACTTAAATAATTATTCTGCTGTATAAAATCAAGCTTTTTATCTACATGTGTGCTTTTTGTATAAAACCAAATTCTAGTTAAGAGAATCAAGTTATTGCTCTGTATTTTCTAAATATTATATAGTGCTAATTATTTTGATGTCTGATGCAGAAAATTTTAGTTTTTACTTAATGTTTTTCTAATATCCTGAAAATGCCCAAATTAGGCAAAATATAGGGGTATAGACCACTTTGGTAACAATTTACTTTAGTGATAGTAATTTTCATATTTCATTTAATTCTAATTGCAATAAGTATAAGGGAAAATTCTGTCTTATAGATAAGAAAATTTTAGAATGGCATATATTTAGTTAGACCAAATGTATTTGAACTATTGTTTAACTACTTTAGTATTTAAATGTTATAGAATCATATTTTTAGTTTTATTTTATCATATTGAGATGGCATAGGTCCTAGGCCTGTGTAAAATTTTCAACAAAAAAGTCACCTTTATTCAAATGAATTTTTTAAACAGAATATTTTTTAAAAAACTAACTATGATGACCTTAGGACCATTTTTAGTTGATTTATTTTGTATCTAAACTTAAACTTTTTGCAAACTTTCAGAACTGACTAATTAAGCTCTGGTGTGCCCAAACAAGCCAACTCACTGATGCCATCTTGTATCAGATTGTGGCTAATGCAATGGCTGCAACTGATGTTACTATTGACTGCCTCCTCTCAATTAGCATTTGTTAGCACTGAAGAACTTGCTGAACTCAACTTTGAACATATTGAACAAATAGATGGTCAAGTAGTAGCTTATGTAGATTTTAATGCAGATGGTTGGCTTGATCTCATATCAGTGCATAATAGTAGCAATGTAAATAAAGGCTCCAATCAGCAGGAGATTCGCTTGCATCTGTTGTTGCAGGTAATTTTTATTTTATCATTATTTTTTAATTTGGGAGTCGAGCCCATAACCTTACCTGTCATAAATTAGATGCCCTAACTAACCACTGTTTTTAAAACATTATTATCAGGAAGCCTCTACAATGACGCCGTCAGTGGGATCAACCTCCACCCTAATTAACTCTGCCGAGTTGTCCGGCAACATAGAAGCTGTCTCTGTATCAGATTTCAATGGTGACGCCCTGCCTGACTTATTAATATCAACTGCTGATGCCACTGAAAATCGCGTGAAGTTGTGGATCGCCTACGGTCAGTCTAATAGGCGAACTGTTGGCAATGTTGCCATGGTAACGGAGGCATTGGATCAGCCCACTCTGTTGGACTTTAATGCAGATTTGGTGACCGACTTTTTAGTTGAAGTTGCTCCTAGGGTGCACGTGGTCTTCTGCGGCAAGTTTATGGAGTATGGGTGAGTGTCTAATCTATCTATTTATCTATCTATCTATCTATCTGTCTATCTATCTATCTATCTATCTGTCTGTCTATCTATCTATCTATCTATCTATCTATCTATCTGTCTGTCTATCTATCTATCTATCTATCTATCTATATCTATCTATCTATCTATCTATCTATCTATCTATCTGTCTATCTATCTATCTATCTATCTATCTATCTGTCTATCTATCTATCTATCTGTCTATCTATCTATCTATCTATCTATCTGTCTATCTATCTATCTATCTGTCTATCTATCTATCTATCTATCTATCTATCTATCTATCTATCTATCTATCTGTCTATCTATCTATCTATCTATCTATCTATCTATCTGTCTATCTATCTATCTATCTATCTATCTATCTATCTATCTGTCTATCTATCTATCTATCTATCTATCTATCTGTCTATCTGTCTATCTATCTATCTATCTATCTATCTATCTATCTATCTATCTATCTATTTATTTCCCCACCTGACCACCTCAGATTCACCAATCTTACGGGCGCATTTCCCGGCCTGTCGCCCCTATCAATACCCAACGCAAATCTATTTGTGGACCTCAACGGCGATCTGCGCTCCGATCTTCTGCTCCGCCTGTCCATTGACAACGACACTCATCAGAAATTCGTGTTGCTGACGCCGGCAACGCAAGGCGGCGGTGGATTCGTGCGTCAGACCGGCCTTCTGGCGTTTCCTTTGCTGCAAAAATTCCTGCTGGCTAAGAATCTGGTTGCTACGGGCAACAATGAAAGCGTGGGGCAGCCTGGGGCAACTATGACTGGTCCTCCGGAGCCAATGTCTGCCGATTCTCATCCCGGCATTGATTTGGCTTTGCCAGTGTGCCAGCAGGAGTTGCTGACGGCTGCAGCTGATCAGCTCTGGCGATGCAGCAATGCTAGTTCGGCGCTGTGGATTTTCAGTAGCGGTGCCGGGGTATGGTGCCGCGCCTCGGTTGACGGACTGGGCTCCAGGTTAGTTGGCTTGTTATTTTTCGAGGCAATTGAATAGGTTCACACCCGTTTGCGATCTTACTGGAGTATCCCCTGAAGGATCTCAGCGGAGTAGCTTCAGTCCGCTGAAGGAACTCAGCGGAGTAGCTTCAGTCCCCTGAAGGATCTCAGCGGAGTAGCTTCAGTCCCCTGAAGGATCTCAGCGGAGTAGCTTCAGTCCCCTGACGGATCTCAGCGGAGTAGCTTCAGTCCCCTGAAGGATCTCAGCGGAGTAGCTTCAGTCCCCTGAAGGATCTCAGCGGAGTAGCTTCAGTCCCCTGAAGGATCCCTGAATCCCTTGATTCTGTTTCAGCTACGCATTTCACCCGGAGCTGCCGTCGGCTCGGCAGTCGCTGCTGCGCATTCGCGCTTCAGACGTCGATTTGGACGGTCGTCGAGACCTCGTCTGCCTGCTTCGTCGGCTGTCGGATGGCGCCATCTTGCCTGGCCTGCTTCGATCAGTTTCGGGCACCGACGATGCTCCGTCGCCGGCGGATTGCGCCAGCGGCGCCAGCTTCCAGTTCGAAGCTGAAGCGCTTCCGCTGCCGGACGCCTGTCAGTCAGGCTGGACTCTGTCGGGGGTGGCCCCAGCCGAGATGGACTCGGACGGTTCGCCTGATTTTTTGACTCTGTGCCGACAGGAATCGGACGGTAGGGTTGCTAGTCGGTTGTTTGCGCAGGTGAGATTTTGCTGCAGTCTTTGTCACAGTGTTAGTCCTTGTTCTTAGTCTTTGTTGCAGGGATTAAAATCTTTAAAAAGCTAGATATCCTTTCTAAAAAGTCTTTGTTTTTGAACTAGCAATCTTCAGCCATTGTATTAGTCTTTGTTTGTGGCGCAGCCTGTTTCTGGTCTTTGTTAACGGCGTTGTAAGAATTCGTAAATGCAGTAGTCCTTGTTTTTAGTCTTTGTTTCAAGCATACAAATCGAAAGATGGCTAGATTTTTCTTTGAAGAAGTCTTTGTTCCAAAATAATAATTTTTGGAAAGTTTATTAACTAAAAATTTTGTCTAGTCCTTGTTCCTAGTCTTGGTTTGACAAGCGGAAGGCCTCAAAATTATTTTTATATTCGTAGTCTTAGTTAAATATAATAAGCTTTTTTTAAGCAAAAGCAATAAATTTTTGACCGTATGTTATTTTGAATCCTACAGTTAAGATCCTATTGTCGAGGTCTTTGTCCCAAAGTTGCCACCCCGAATAATAATGCAGTTGATAATGTGAATTCTATTTTAAAAAAAGCCTCACTGCCAAACCGAATCCCAGGTGCACAGCCAGCCCGGCAACTTCTTTCGCATCCAGACGCTCAACTCGGCCCGCTGCACCGGCCGGAGTCCGCAGTCCTGCCCTCATGGCCGCCTGCCGCAGGGCCTGCCGGCTCCCGGCCCGTGCGTCCGTCTGGCTGTTGATCGGCCTAGCGGCGGCCGGCGGGACGAGATCGCCTGCCAGCTCGGACAGTCCTCGGCGCACGGTCGCCTGCCGCTGCCTGAGGCGCATTTCGGCCTGGGACAGTACAGCAACTACATTGAGGAGGTGACCGTCGGCGTGCCCGACAATGCGGACGACGGGGTGGCTGCGGGTGAGTCTGTCTGTGTGTCTGTCCGTCTGTGTCTGTCTGTCTGTCTGTCTGTCTGTCTGTCTGTGTCTGTCTGTCTCTCTGTGTCTGTCTGTCTGTCTGTCTGTTTGTGTGCCTGTCTGTCTGTCTGTTTGTTTCTGTCTGTCTGTCTGTCTGTCTGTCTGTCTGCCTTTCTGTCTGTCTGTCTGTCTGTCTGTCTGTAATTCTGTCACTTGTCTGTCAATCATGCCTTATATAATTCGCTTACTCACCCGCCATCCATCACTGGCCGCCAATCAGCAGACAACAGCCGGCCTCGTCGCCAACAAGAATTCGGCTTTATAATGCCCAACTCGCTACTATTAGTAGCTCCGCACCCGCCTGATCAGCCGTCTAAATGGCTAACCTGGCTAATTGTCCGCCCGTTCAGCCATCCGCACATCTGGGGCGTCGGTCTGGCCTTCTTGCTGGCGAGCGGCTTGGCATTTGGCATTGCCGGAGTTCTGCAGTTCCTGGAGTACCGCAAGGACAAGGCTGAACGGGCGGCCGCCTCCCCGGCCGGTTTTATGTTTGATCCGCATCCGCATTGAGCGGAAGAAAAATTAGTAGAATTCATGATTAAATTGCTTTCGATACATATCGGTAGTTTTGCCAAATTTGAATGCATTTTTAGCGATAGTTTAAGCAAATCTTTTTTTGTTTATTTTTAGGTGCATTTTTATAAAACTATTTTTGTTACAGGCTATTTCTTTTTTCTGTAAATGCATAAAATTTTTTATCCGACCATATTTTGTACCTCTAATTGCTTTGCATTTTATTGATTTTTATTGTCTAAAGTTGGGTGATAAAAAGAGTACAAAAAAGCAAAGAAGCCTGACATTTGTTTTAAGCCATTTTTTCATGTGTTCTTTGTTTTAATTATGTCTCACTAGGATTTAAATCGTTTGCTCCTGATGTAGGCTGACCTTTAAATAGGAATCGAGCCTAGGACCTTGCAGTTTCACATTGTCCATCATAATCACTAGGCTAAACAGTAATAACCTGTTTACAGATTACAGGTTACAGATTTTTTGCTTAAAATTCAAATTTAAATTGCAAAATTCTTTACTTGTTACTGTAAGTAGACAGTCGCTCACGAAAAAATACATACTTTTTTCAGATCTAAAACAAAGCCGAAATGGGCACGGGAGACGCTAAAAAGAGCGAAAAACGAAAACGCCGCAGGCGTTCCCGATCACCGTCGCCTCCTTCGTCATCAAATAATCATCCTTCTTCGTCGAGTTCGTCCAATCGTCGACAACAGCAGCAACAGTCGCAAGACACATTAGACGCAGATGCCCATAGCAGTGGCGAAGTCATATCGTTAAGCATTGAAGAAACTAATAAACTGCGAGCCAAACTAGGCTTGAAACCATTAGAAGTTGATACGCCGTCCAATGCAGGCGACAAGTCGTCCAAGCCAGGCTCGTCTTCAACTAATTTCTTACACGCTCCAGCTAAAAGCATCACTCAGGCTAACAAAACGGCTAAGCTGCAGGAGCGCACTCTGATTGGTAGGCAGAGACGGGAGATGCGCGAGAAGCTCACTAAATTGCGCGGCCTCGGCGACGATAGCGACGAGGAGAAAGATTTATCAGCCGCTGCTTGGATTGAACGAAGTCGAAATTTTGAAGCCGAGCGTCGTTTAGCCGAACAGCGAGCCAAAGAATTGGCCGAATTAGATGCCGAATTTGAGGTTAGCCGGCTAGTTGACGCCGATGCAGCCAGTTCAGCCTACTCTAGCAACGATCTGGCTGGACTGCGCGTTGCTCATTCGGCTAAAAAGTTCAAAGAAGGTCAAACAACGGTACTAGTACTGCAAGACCGCGGCGTATTAGACTCTAATAATGACGAGGAAGATCAAGGCGAAACTCTGATTAATGTTAACATGGTTGACGATGAACGGCACGCGGAGAATGTTAGAAATCGGGCTCAGATTGGCTCAGCTTGGCACGCTGCCAATGCCGGTCTTGATGGCGGAGCCAATCTTGACGACGATGATGAAGACGGTTACGTCGGCAGTGCCGGTGCGCCGTCCGTCTTGGCCAAGTACGATTCGGTGATTGGGCCGGACGCGGCCGCTAAGAAACGCGCTTTCGTAATCACTGGCGGCCAGATGGAAATGCCCGCAGCAGCGTCAGCCGCCGCCTCGGCCAGAGCCGCCTTGGCCGCTAATTCGGTCTCGTTGGACGCTTCGTCCGAGCCGAAACTGGCCGCCGACTATTTATCTGCCGCCGAAATTGCTGAAGCTGCTAAATTTAAGCGTCGCAAGCGTAAAGTGGCAAAATCTCGTATGCTTAAAGCTGACGATCTGTTGCCCCTAGTAGAAGACGAACAGGAGGTTGCTAATAAATCCAGTCGCCGAGAGGAGGGCGAATTAGTCGATGAAGCGCCAGCCAAACCGGGCCTAACCGACGCTGAAATCATCGAACAGACGCCGTCTGTAGCCGACGAAGCCTTGGAAGACTTGCAGCTGCTGTTGGAACGGGCCCGTCGGGTTCAACAACAATCCGACTCTGGCAGGCATCAGCGCCGGCAAATACGCATTGTTGAACGTCGTCAAGATGATGACGATGATGATAAAGACAACGTGTTGCCTACGGAACCAGTAGGCATGGTATTCGATACTACCGCCGAGTTTTGTCGCAGTCTCGGCGACGCCTCGGCAGCAGCCACGGCTGTTGCGGTTGCCCAGGCCGAGGCCCGTGCCGAAGCGGCCGCCGTGGAAGAAGCCGCCAACTATGAGGCAATGGAATTAGCCGATCAAGAAGGCCTCCTTGACGAGGACGGAGGTCAGGCTGATGACTATAGTATCTATGGCCGGCGAAAGCCTCAACAAGTAGGCACGTGGAAAGAGGTTAACGACACGTCAACTTTTCAAAAACAACAACAACAGCAGCAAGAACAGTCGAGTAGAAAGTATAGAGCGGCGGCTGCTGATGATGAAGACAGCATGGACGTGTCGGACGCTGATGAGGCAACAAGAACCGGAGCCGGCAGCAGCAGCGGCGGCGCCGGCGGCATTCTTGAAGAGGAGCCGGAGCTGCGCAAAGGCGGTGTCGCTGCCGCCTTGGAGCTGGCCAAACGGAAGGGCTACCTGGAGAGCGGATCGGGTCGACGAGACCCCGGCGCCAGCTCCAGCAAAGTGTCAGGCCTTCGAGCTAAAAAAGTCTATCGCGACGATCCTCGCAACGATGATATTGACGCAAAATTCGGTCGTCGGGACCGGCTGAACTTCGGTTCCAGCAGCGGCGGCGGAATCCAGGAATTCAAAGAATTGCGCAACTACCGTCCGGACGTGAAGCTGGAGTACACAGACGATGACGGCCGAGTATTGAATCAGAAAGACGCGTTCGACTATTTAAGCCACCGATTCCACGGCAAAGGTAGCGGCAAAAAGAAAACTGAGAAACGATTGAAAAAAATCAAAGAAGAAGAGCTGTTGAAATCTATGGGCAGTTCGGACACGCCGTTGGGCACAGCGGAAAAATTGCACGCCAAATTGGAGCGTCAGGGCACCGCGTACGTCTGCTTGAGCGGTCGGGGTGCCGCAGCCTCGCTGCCTTCCGGCGTGTCGAAATAGAGCAAAAATTGTCGCTTTGTGTTTGATTTCCTACTGTCCAACTGATTGCAACCAAATCGGTAATTTGTTTTGTTGACTGACTGGCTAAACTATTTTTTTACCCAATATCCAGACATCTACTTAAAGCTTATCTGTTCTTCTATGTCTGTTCCTTTCACTAGATTAAAAATTTCCGTATTTCTTTTTGCCTATCACCGTTGAACTATGAAAAATCGTCCTCAATATTCTAGGAATCGCCCTCAATCTATAATGAATCGCCCTCAATCTATAAGGAATCGCCCTCAATCTGTAAGGAATCGCCCTCAATCTATAAGGAATCGCCCTCAATCTATAATGAATCGTCCTCAATCTATAAGAAATCGCTCTCAATCTATAAGGAATCGCCCTCAATCTATAAGGAATCGCCCTGAATCTTTAAGGAATCGCTCTCAATCTATAAGGAATCGCTCTCAATCTATAAGGAATCGCCCTCAATCTATAAGGAATCGCCCTGAATCTTTAAGGAATCGCTCTCAATCTATAAGGAATCGCTCTCAATCTATAAGGAATCGCCCTCAATATTCTAGAAATCGCCCTCAATATTCTAGAAATCGCCCTCAATATTCTAGGAATCGCCCTCAATCTATAAGGAATCGCCCTCAATCTATAAGGAATCGCCCTCAATCTATAAGGAATCGCCCTGAATCTTTAAGGAATCGCTCTCAATCTATAAGGAATCGCTCTCAATCTATAAGGAATCGCCCTCAATATTCTAGAAATCGCCCTCAATATTCTAGAAATCGCCCTCAATATTCTAGGAATCGCCCTCAATATTCTAGGAATCGCCCTCAATCTATAAGGAATCGTCCTCAATATTCTAGGAATCGCTCTCAATATTCTAGGAATCGCCCTCAATATTGTAGGAATCGCCCTCAATATTGTAAGAATCGCCCTCAATACTGTAGGAATCGTCCTCAATACTGTAGGAATCGTCCTCAATATTTTAGGAATCGCCCTCAATATTGTAGGAATCCTCCTCAATATTTTAGGAATCGCCCTCAATATTGTAGGAATCCTCCTCAATATTTTAGGAATCGCCCTCAATATTGTAGGAATCGCCCTCAATATTCTAGGAATCGTTCTCAATCTACAAGAAACCGCCCTAAATCTATAAAAATGTCTGTATAAAAATAAATCTACAAAATTTATGTTTTTTATTTAACTTTTTATTTAAGAATATTAACTAATAGCTACTCTAAAAAACAACTTAAAAAGTACTTGGTAATTCTTGATGACCAATATAAAATATAAAATTTCGCCATAATTTTTGTCACTGCAACTTTAATTTCAGACTTCATCATACATTGACGTCACTTATTGGTTTGCCGGCATTAAATGGCTCTGCCTTGTCACCAGTTGATTATCTATGTCTAGCTACTGTACTAATGCGCAAATACTGTTCTGTAACTAATTTTTAATAATAATATTGCAGCTATAGTACAGCTACTACTTGGTGTTTATTAACATTTACAAGTAATACAACAGCGCGATATGCTGTAAGCGTGAAGATCAGCGTTTATTTGTCAATAATCTGCTGTAATTATTGATAAAAATTACAAAAAAAATAAAATTATTGTATTGAAATTTTAATTAAAGCCAAACTTTTTTCTCTTTATTACATGTTTGATTTTTTTATCATAAATTATCAATTAGCTTGTGTGGAATTTTTAGCTGGTGAAATCTGCAGCTTGTGGAATCTGTAGCTTGTGTAATCTCTGTGGCTTTTGAAATCTGCAGCTTGCGTAATCTGTGGCTTGTGAAATCTTCTAATTGTGTAATCTGTGGCTTGTGAAATCTTCTAATTGTGTAATCTGTGGCTTGTGAAATCTTCTAATTGTGTAATCTGCAGCTTGAGTAATCTTCAAATTGTGTAATCTGCAGCTTGTGGAATCTGTGGCTTGTGTAATATAAAGCTTCTATAATCTGTGGCTTGTGTAATCTTATCTAAAGCTTGTATAATCTGCAGCTTGAGTGAAGTGTAGCTTCTAGAATCTGTAAATTGTGAAGTCTGCAGCTTGTTAAAATGTGTTTATTGCAATAACAGGTTAATAGAAACTATATGATTCCATTAATTTTTTCCAAAATTTTGGCCCACAAAGCCACCCTAACCCAGTGAAACCTGTAAATTGAAAATTCCAGGCCTACATATCGGTAGACGTTGGCACGTCCAGCGTTCGCGCCGGCATTTTTTCCGACGCCGGAGAATTGCTGGGCTACGCCACTGAAGCTGTTGAAATCTACCGGCCTGCGCATATGATGTTCGAGCAGAGCTCGGACGGCGTCTGGGCGGCTGTGTGCGCCTGCGTGCGCAGTGTGCTGACTAAGACTGCCCAGAAACCCGCTCAGGTGACGTCGCCTGATCTCTGATCTCTTGAATGTTTCCTGACTCTCCCCTGCTGTTATTGACGCTTACTCAGTGTCTCCCTCCTGACTCTCCCCTGCTGTTACTGACTCTCTCTCAATGTCTCCCTCCTGACTCTCCCCTGCTGTTACTGACTCTCTCTCACTGTCTCTCTCCTGACTCTCCCCTGCTGTTACTGACACTCACTCACTGTCTCCCTCCTGACTCTCCCCTGCTGTTACTGACACTCACTCACTGTCTCCCTCCTGACTCTCCCCTGCTGTTACTGACTCTCTCTCAATGTCTCCCTCCTGACTCTCCCCTGCTGTTACTGACTCTCTCTCAATGTCTCCCTCCTGACTCTCCCCTGCTGTTACTGACTCTCTCTCACTGTCTCTCTCCTGACTCTCCCCTGCTGTTACTGACACTCACTCACTGTCTCCCTCCTGACTCTCCCCTGCTGTTACTGACACTCACTCACTGTCTCCCTCCTGACTCTCCCCTGCTGTTATTGACACTCACTCACTGTCTCCCTCCTGACTCTCCCCTGCTGTTACTGACTCTCTCTCACTGTCTCCCTCCTGACTCCTAAATCCCCATCCGTACAGGTGAAAGCCATCGGTTTCGCCGCCACCTGCTCCCTAGTAATCCTTGACGACAAGCGTCAGCCCTTGCCAACGGGCTGCTCAAACAAGAGCCACAACATCGTGATGTGGCTGGACCATCGAGCTACGGAGGAGGCCCGATTTATCAATAAAACTGGCCACCGGCTGTTGCAACACGTTGGCGGATTTCTATCGCCGGAGATGCAGCCGCCGAAATTGTTGTGGTTGAAAAAAAATCGCGGCAACGAATGGCTCAAATCGGTTGGCTACGTGTTGGATTTGTGCGATTTTCTTACTCTGAGGGCTACCGACTGCGATAGCCGATCGCGCTGCTCCGTTGTGTGCAAATGGTTGTACGATTCTGAGCGCGATTGTTGGGACGATTCTTTTTGGAAAACTATTGGCTTGTCGGTGAGTGGTGGTCTTTGTTTTGTTCTTTTAGTTTTGAACTTAGCTTGCAGTCTAAATTCCTATATTCTTTGTTCTAATCTAAGTTTCTATCCTCTAGTCTTGATTTAGCACCCTTTCCTGTAGTCTTGGTTCTAATCTCTTTTCTGTAGTCTTGGTTCTAATCTTCTTACCTGTAGTCTTGGTTTTTACTGGTCTAGTTTTTGTTCCATCAGACACAAATAATCCAACCGATCCAACAACGCAGATTCTTCTAGAAGACGGACACCGTCGAATTGGGAGCAAAATCTTAAAGATCGGCGACCCGGTTGGCAACGGTCTCACCCAGCGCGCCGCCGCCGAATTAGGCGGCCTCGCGCCCGGCACCGTCGTCTCGGCCGGCATACTCGACGCCCACGCCGGCGGCCTCGGCTCGATTCTGTGCAAAGCGCCCGGCCTGGACGATCTGCCGATTCACCGTCGGATGGCTTTGATCGCCGGGACGTCGTCCTGTCATCTGGCTTTGAGCCGCAAGAAGGAGCTGGTGCCGGGCGCCTGGGGGCCGTACCTGTCGGTGATGGTGCCGGCGCTGTGGCTGACTGAGAGCGGCCAGAGCGCCTCCGGCCTGCTGCTGGACTACGTGCTCAGAAAGATGGGCACTGAGGCGGAGGACAAGTCGGGCAGCTACGCCGCTTTAGACGGTGTTGTTAAATGCTTGAACAGCATGGCCAAGGAGAGGGAGCTGGCTGAGATTGATCGCCTCACCGCCGAGGTTCACGTCTGGCCGGATCTCCATGGCAACCGGTCGCCATTGGCCGATCCGGATTTGTCCGGCATGCTATTGGGCTGGCGAATGTACGATTCTGATAACGAGTGGGCGGTGCTGTATCTGGCCACTGTGCAGGCGCTGGCGTACGGCACCCGGCACATCGTGGAGAACCTCAGGTCCGGCTGCGTGTGCTGTCTGTGTCTGTCTATCTGTCTGCCTGTCTGTCCTTATGTCTGTCTGTCTGTCTGTCTGTCTGACTTTCTGTCTGTCTGTCTGTCTGTCTGTCTGTCTGTCTGTCTGTCTGCCTGTCTGTCTGTCTGTCTGTGTGTGTGTCTGTCTGTCTGTCTGTCTGTCTGTGTGTCTGTCTGTCTGTCTGTGTGTCTGTCTGTCTGTCTGTCTGTCTGTCTGTCTGTGTGTCTGTCTGTCTGTCTGTCTGTCTGTCTGTGTGTCTGTCTGTCTGTGTGTGTGTCTGTACATCTGTCTGTCTCTCTGTCTGTCTGTCTCTCTCTCTGTCTGTCTGTCTATCTGTCCGTCTGTCTCTCTGTCTCTCTGTCTGTCTGTCTGTCTGATTGACTCCTTGGCTTTTTGTGTATACTTTTAGTCTATTTATGATATTTTCTCGCAAAAAATTTAGGCTGACAAGTAATTTAGCAGTTCGCTTTATCAACTCCGCCAATTTCATTACTTAACACTCCCTCACTTCTTGACACCGCAGGCAGCACCGAATAGACGCTATCTATTTATCTGGCGGACTGCGTCGCAACCGGATGTACGTCCAAGCCCACGCTGACGTCCTCAACGTGCCAGTTATTCTGCCCAGCTGCGACGAGTCGATTTTGCAAGGCGTTGCTGTGGGCTCCGCAACCGCCGCTGGCCAATTTACTACTGTTAGTCAGGTATAAGATTTCAGTGTACTTTTTTAGTCTGTTGATTTTCAGGGTAGATTCTACCCCTTGTCTGATCATCGGGGTAGGTTTTACCCCTTGTCTGATCATCAGGGTAGGTTCTACCCCTTGTCTAGTCATCAGGGTAGGTTCTACCCCTTGTCTAGTCATCAGGGTAGGTTCTACCCCTTGTCTGATCATCAGAGTAGGTTCTACCCCTTGTCTGATCATCAGGGTAGGTTCTACCCCTTGTCTAGTCATCAGGGTAGGTTCTACCCCTTGTCTGATCATCAGGGTAGGTTCTATTAGGGTAGCTTCTACCCCTTGTCTAACCCTTGTGTCTGTGGTAACTTTAACCCAATACTTTTTAACTCAATCTGCACCTCCATTTGCAATACAGGCGATGGACGCCCTAAGCGGTCAAGGCGAAGTGATAATGCCAAATCCCGCCGTGAAAGACTATCACGATCGCAAGTACAACGTGTTCATGGAGCTGATGCAATGCCAGCACAATGTTAGAAGAATAATGACTAGCAGAAAGTCGACAACTTCAGCGTCTTAAATAGTAAAATTCTTTAATTACGAGTATAACTTACACTAGCTAATACTATTAATACTATGTGACGCATGTTTAAGCGCCGAAAATAATTTGATTATTGCTTCAGATTTTTATGTCAAAAAGATAGCAGAAATTTGGTATGCATAACAGCTGGGTTTAAAATGACTATTATAATAATTATTAACATGGGTTCGCTCCTGATATAGTTCCTACTGCAAAACCTTTAAAAAGTCATTGTTTGTACTCACTGGTAGACAGTATAAATAATTCGCCGTAAATTAAATAATTCGCATTATTTGCTTCTTTTTAAATTATTTATTTTTGCATCGTTATTTCTGAGAATATAAAGTGAAATGGCACTTAATTTTTACGTGCGTTTTGTATCTTCTTAATTTATCTGCTGATTTTCAGTATCGAATTTGCTGACTAATTTGTAACAGAATTAAATTCAAGATTTTATCATTTTTTATTTCAATTATAAAAACTGTAACATATCAATAAAAAACTAGACTTAAATTGTCTCTTGATTTCAAATGATAAGCATAAATTCTATAAAAATATTTCAAATATTTCAAATAATTTGCTACAAATTGCACGGTATCTAATTAATACTTATTGTAAAAAGATGTATTACATAAAAAATCAAATCAGAATTACGTGAAATTTCATCCAATCATTAAATTTCAAATGGTTTTTAAAAAAATCATAAAATAATTGGTGGCATTCTGTTTCTTTGGTCAGCTCTTTAAAAAGGCACGGCATTTGCAGGGAAAAATTTAAACTAAAGATTGCATTTAGTCGTTTGACAAAGCTTTTAAAACAAAGTAAAACTTTGAGTGATTGATAGTTTTGGACTCTTTACTACTGCTACTTAAGTAAATTTTGTACTGTTGGCTCTTGTCGTGAATATCGTGAATACCAGACGCAGAAACGTGCGTAAAAAATCTTATTATAAGTACTCATTTAAGCTAATAGATAAATATTACAAATTAAAATATAAAATTAAAAAAACTGATTGATACAACGAACTAATAAATATATTATAGTATACAAGGTCATAAACATGTTATAATGTGTACAAAATACAAGGCTTGCACATTATTTTTTACGTTTTATTAGAAACCAAGAGAATAATTGCAATAAAAATGTACAAACTCTTGATATAAATCGAGTGCTTACTGTCTTATTTACCTCAAAGTCAGACCCTTTAGAATTAGAAATGTGTGATGTATGTTAGTTTATTTACGTATGTTTTAAAAAGTAAAATAAGTGCTGTTAAGTAGCTTACAGGTCTAACTAATTTAATTTAATAAAATAATTAATTGCTAAATAATCTAAAAATACAAAACGACTCAGATTTTTAAACTGTCTGTATGAATGAAATAAACTTTATTATTGCTATGTGATATGTTTTTGCCTTTGTCTTGTGCATGCCTTGCATGGCAAGCAAATATTAATCTAAATGTTAATAAAAATGCTTAAAAAGCAAATTATGTCAAGTGAAATGATGGCAAAACGAAGGCCTATTAGGCCCTATTGGCAGCAAAATTTATATTTTAGTATTAAGTAAGAAATTTTCATTTTTAAACAGCCTCTAAAATAATTAAATTAATCAACATAGCTAATGGCAATGTACAGACCAGGATTTATGTCTATTGAACTAGGCATATTTTTAGTAGTGCCAGCAGAAATATTGCATAGTATTTTACTATAGGTCAAGTCAGTCACAAGACATTTCAATGACAGTTATTTTATTGACAACTTTCTTTGAGTTTTTATGCTTTTTAGCAAATCAATCCAAAACAATATAAATATTTACTTGTAATGTGAATTTTATATTTGTCTTATTTAGTTAAATAATTTGTTGCCCTAAGTTACCTAACAAATGCAATATGGATTATGAGCTATGTTTAATAATTTACTAACAAACTAGCCAAAATTGGTTTGATAGAATCTTAGAAACACAAGAAAGTTTTAAAAGTTATTTTTATAGCATAGTCTAGAAAATGAGAGTGTATGATAGATTAATCTAGCATATACTCACAAATTTTACCATATAGTTTGGCATACTCTGGCATACATTCACAATCTTTTTGCCACTATTTGGTCAAAAATAAAAATATTTACTTACCCACTTGCATATTATCAGAATAACATATATATTTTAATTAGAATTTACAAAAAATACAAAAAGTAATTTGATTGTCCATGTTCGCTTTAATTCACAGGTATTAATTTCAAGTTTAATGTTTAAAGAAGTGTCAAAACAAAGCAATAAAAAGGTAAATAACAGCTTAATAAAGTACAAAAAACAGCTTTTAAAATATAGTCTCAAATTTTTTGTTCTATTGGAAAAATTTTTGGTATACACTGGTGTACACAATTAAATGTTGGAGTTTAGAATCCAGCATACATCTAGGGTCTTCCAAATTGTGGCTACTATAGAAATACAAATAACTTATGCTTGTAAAAATAAATAAAAGATTAATATTACTTTTAGCTTCAATTGCACAGTGGCTATACTGCCTTGCATGTAATAAAAATATTTTTATTCAAAAATTCAAAGCAAGTTGCTGTCAAAATGACTGTCACCTAAAAGTCTTATTACCAACTTAATCTATAACTAGAAATTTATACTAACTTAACCTATGACTAGAAATTTATAAAGAGGGTAGATCTAAAGAAGTACCATTTGAAGGGAATTGCATCAGATTAGGTATTTTTCAAGCAAAAATTCATTGACTTAATCCATCAATACTTTTTTGTTCCTTTGCTATGGAGGGGGAGGATGATTGCCCTGTCTACCCTTAGTTATGACACTGTCTATCCTATAGTCCAAAATTTAGGCTTTATTATAGCCTTGTTACCTAAAGAAGATATGAAAATTGTAAGTATTCTTGTTTCATTTGTTAAACTATTTTAATTTTGAATTTTGGCATATATGTACTCTCAAGATTAAAACTCAAAATTTTACCAAGGTGATTTTGCTGTCTCTTACTTTGTTTTGTCTATGTTAATAATATATGTATCACCTATGTAGTACTATGTATCACTAAAGTCTATAGGAAAAATTGGGACATAGGGCCTAAGTCTGATATCATAAAGAGAAGGGACATTGCCAGGATTTTTATTTTGGGATATTATTGGTTTTAATTTTTACCCTGATGCTAGAATCCTCTGTAAATTTTAAATAAGAAAATTTATAAATTTTTTTCCCTTTTTGATAAAAATATTGAAAAAATGTGTTATTGTATTTTGGAGATATTTAGCAATACTCATAGTTCAGAAGACCCTAGATATACACCAGATTCAAAACTTCAAAATTTTTCTGCATGCTATGTCAGAGTATGCCAATAATTTTGTCCAACACAACAAAAAATTATTGCACTGTATCTTAAAACCACTGTTTTAATGTCTTACTTTTCTTACTTTCCTTAGCTGCTATTTACCTTGTCATTGTCATGGCTACTGTTAATACTTTTCTTTAATCTTTCTTATTAATAATGCCAATACATTTAGTTAAAAATAGATATTTAAATTACTGTTTTTAATTCTATTTAAAATGTACACATTTATTTTGCTAATATGCATATGTTATTGAATCTTAATTTCATGCCAAACTGCATTTATATTCTAAATTGATATGCATGGCTAACTAAGATACAGTGTTAGGGTAGCCAGCCACTAGCTAAGCAACAAACTGTTGCACAAATAAGCTAGGCATTATTGGCATAGTGCCAACACCTAGCAACTTGCTATTTCTTACACTTGCAAGCAATTTTATATTGGTTTAAGGCTATTAAGATAGCACAATATTTAAAAATCTAACAGAAACCTAAGCTTGCATAAGAAATTTTTACATTGCTATTAGATTTTAAAAAAGCTTTAATTTAATATGCACTTCTTTTTAAAGTAATATCTGATAATTAAAAAGCAAACAAAAAAATATAAGTTTTTTTTTAATTTTGTTTCAGGCTGTAAAAATAATAGAAAATCAGTTGTCGTTGCTAATTTAGGTGTTAATACCCCCATTTTCTACTTTTGCTACTTAACTAGTAAGTAGCGACTAAAAAAACATTATCATTTAGAGTAGCAACAAGCGGCCAGTCTGGCTCACCACGGTAAAAGCGCTCGAAGCAGTGGCGGCAGCGCCGGAGGCGGCGGCTCCGAGCTCGACTTTGCTCACTCCGGCGTCGATCGAGATGTGGCCGAGTACTACAGACCGTCGGCGCATCAGTCGGCTCTGCGCGCTGCAGACCTCCGGCCTCATCTGGAGCATCGGGTTGCTATGCTGCCCGGCGGCAGAGACCGTCGCGGCGGGCCAATCATGTGCTTTCCCGGGCGCGTCGACGCTGAGAAAATCCCCGTCGACGAGTTGATGCTGTTAGTGAAATATTTGAGCTACGTGCCGGATGCCAGGGTGCGCTCGTTGCGATTCACTGTGGTTATCGATATGCGACACGCCACCTGGAGCTCTATTAAGCCTATTTTTAAGGTTAGTATCTACTTAAAATTCGTTAATAAAATTATTTAATGGCGCAGTTTCACTGGTGTGAATTTTGGATAGGTTTCCGAGTCTTCGATGTTTTCGAGTGTATTAGGGGCAGATTCTGGGTAGGTTTTAGTGTGTATTAGGTGCAGATTCTGGGTAGGTTTTAGGGTGTATTAGGTGCAGATTCTGGGTAGGTTTTAGGGTGTATTAGGTGCAGATTCTGGGTAGGTTTTAGGGTGCATTAGGTGCAGATTCTTAGGAGGTTTTAGGGTGTATTAGGTGCGGATTCTGGGTAGGTTTTAGGGTGTATTAGGTGTTGATTCTAAGGAGGTTTTAGGGTGCATTAGGTGCAGATTCTAAGGAGGTTTTAGGGTGTATTAGGTGCAGATTCTAAGGAGGTTTTAGGGTGTATTAGGTGCAGATTCTGGGTAGGTTTTAGGGTGTATTAGGTGTTGATTCTAAGCGGGTTTTAGGGTGTATTAGGTGCAGATTCTAAGGAGGTTTTAGGGTGTATTAGGTGTTGATTCTAAGCGGGTTTTAAGGTGTATTAGGTGCAGATTCTAAGGAGGTTTTAGGGTGTATTAGGTGCAGATTCTAAGGAGGTTTTAGGGTGTATTAGGTGCAGATTCTAAGGAGGTTTTAGGGTGTATTAGGTACAGATTCTGGGTAGGTTTTAGGGTGTATTAGGTGTTGATTCTAGGCAGGTTTTAGGATGTATTAGGTGCAGATTCTGAGTAGGTTTTAGGGTGTATTAGGTGTGGATTCTATGAAGGTTTTAGGGTATATTAAGGTGTGGATTCTAGGGAGGTTTTAGGGTGTATTAGGTTGTTGATTCTAGGGAGGTTTTAGGGTGTATTAGGTGTTGATTCTAGGGAGGTTTTAGGGTGTATTAGGTGCATATTCTATGTAGGTTTAAGGGTCGTTTAGTTGTGAATTTTGTGTAATCGTTTTGCTTAAAGTAGTTGTGGATTCACATAAAAAAGATAAAAGTTCAACACAACAACTTTACGCATCAGGTCCTTGACGAGACCCTGTCCGACTCCCTGGACATCACTTACGTAATCAAACCGGAAAGTTTCATAGAAAAGCAGCGAGTTCAAATGGCCATCGGCAAGTACAGCTTCGAGATTAAACTGGTTAACATTGACGGTCTATTCGCGGACATAGATCCGGCCCAGTTAACAACGGAATTCGATGGCAGTTTACCATTCGATTCCAAAGAATGGGTCGAATTGCGCTGCCGTTTGGAGAATTTCTTTTTTAGATCGCACGATATGTCGGAGAAACTGACGCAGCTCTATCACGCCTTAGATAATCGGGTCACCCCAGCCACTCTGCAGCAGGCTGTTCAGCTTGTAGAGATGCACCGGGCTCAGAAGAATAAGGTATTGCTTGGAGGTGTTTATTATACGCCCCTTGTCCTGTGTTTTTGTCTGTCCGTGTGTTTTCCCTGTCCGTGATGTCTGTCTGTCCGTGTGTTTTCCCTGTCCGTGTTGTCTGTCTGTCCGTGTGTTTTCCCTGTCCGTGATGTCTGTCTGTCCGTGTGTTTCCCCTGTCCATGTTGTCTGTCTGTCCGTGTGTTATCCCTGTCCGTGTTGTCTGTCTGTCCGTGTGTTATCCCTGTCCATGTTGTCTGTCTGTCCGTGTGTTTTCCCTGTCCGTGTTGTCTGTCTGTCCGTGTTGTCTGTCTGCCCGTGTGTTTTCCCTGTCCGTGATGTCTGTCTGTCCGTGTGTTTCCCCTGTCCATGTTGTCTGTCTGTCCGTGTGTTATCCCTGTCCGTGTTGTCTGTCTGTCCGTGTGTTATCCCTGTCCATGTTGTCTGTCTGTCCGTGTGTTTTCCCTGTCCGTGTTGTCTGTCTGTCCGTGTTGTCTGTCTGCCCGTGTGTTTTCCCTGTCCGTGTTGTCTGTCTGCCCGTGTGTTTTCCCTGTCCGTCTTGTCTGTCTGCCCGTGTGTTTTCCCTGTCCGTGTTGTCTGTCTGCCCGTGTGTTTTCCCTGTCCGCGTTGTCTGTCTGTCCGTGTGTTTTCCCTGTCCGTGTTGTCTGTCTGTTCCTCTTTACAGATTTAATTTTCGTCTTCCAACCGTTATTTTCCATTTTGTCAGTTACTAAAAGTAGAGCGTATAGCTTATTGTTAATATTTTATGAAGTTAAATATTAAAAATGTACCAATTTTTTCTCGCAATTCTACTAAAAGTAGTCGCTCAATGAAAAAAACACTCACATCAGGTTGTCCAAGCGCCAGTCCACTCGCTAGAAGCCGAAGCTGCCCGCCTAGCCCAGTGGCTTCGCTGCGGATCCAAAGGCGAATCCGTCAGCAGCAGTTGGGTCAGTATGAATACCGACTTTCAACAGTTGGCTCCAGCAGTCACTGATGCTATTCATCATCTGTACGAGCTGCGCAGTCACCTAGTTGACAAGTGGGAGTCAACTCGGGTGGCTTTGGAGCAAGCCTACCAACTGAGACTGTTTGAAGAGGACGTTGGTCGCATGGCTAATTGGATGCATCAGCAGAGAACGTTTCTGTTAGACTGCTTTGGCGATATTGGAAAGAGCGCGCAACAGGTAGACGTCGCAGCTTTTTATTATGGATCATATATAGACCGAAAAATGAGGCACAAATGCAGGCATATACAGTTTACAGAGTTTATTAAAGGTATTTACAGTTAAACGCCTGACAGAAGCTTACGTCACATCATTTTACAGCATTTACAGACAGTAAAGACAGCATTTACAGACAGTAATGACAGCATTTACAGCAGTAAATACAGCATTTACAGACAGTAAAGACAGCATTTACAGCAGTAAATACAGCATTTACAGACAGTAATGACAGCATTTACAGACAGTTAAGACAGCATTTACAGCAGTAAATACAGCATTTACAGACAGTAATGACAGCATTTACAGACAGTAATGACAGCATTTACAGACAGTAAATACAGCATTTACAGAGAGTAAATACAGCATTTACAGACAGTAAAGACAGCATTTACAGAGAGTAAAGACAGCATTTACAGAGAGTAAAGACAGCATTTACAGACAGTAAAGACAGCATTTACAGACAGTAATGACAGCATTTACAGACAGTAATGACAGCATTTACAGACAGTAAAGACAGCATTTATAGACAGTAAAGACAGCATTTATAGACAGTAAAGACAGCATTTACAGACAGTAAAGACAGCATTTACAGCAGTAAATACAGCATTTACAGACAGTAATGACAGCATTTACAGACAGTAATGACAGCATTTACAGACAGTAAAGACAGCATTTACAGAGAGTAAATACAGCATTTACAGACAGTAAAGACAGCATTTACAGAGAGTAAAGACAGCATTTACAGACAGTAAAGACAGCATTTACAGACAGTAAAGACAGCATTTACAGACAGTAATGACAGCATTTACAGACCAGTAATGACAGCATTTACAGACAGTAATGACAGCATTTACAGACAGTAATGACAGCATTTACAGACAGTAACTAGCTCTTCGGTGCCCCCCCAGGGGGGCGCAGACAGGCATTTTAAATCACTCATGTACTCAACGGAAATCTCCCTAAGCTGCTAGAAAATCTCTGCAGCAAAATTAAAGTCTCCCTAGAAGCATAATATCCTTCCATGTATTCAGAAAATCTACTGAAAGTGCCCCGAGCACTTGAAAAATCTCCCAACCAGCTAGATAATCTTTCCGAGCAGCTGGAAAATTTTTTAGAGCAGTCAAAAAATCTTCCCCCAGCAGTAAAGTAGAAAACCCTGCCAGCAGTTAGAAAATCCTCCAATCATATAGAAACTTTCCCCGGGCAGTTATAAATCCCCTAAGCAGACCGAGAAGCCTCCAGAGAAGAAAAGTCTTCTGGTAAAAAATACCCCCCACAGACAGAGAATTCCCCAACCAGCCAAGAATCCCAAGCAGAAAAAAAGTCTCATGAGCAGTTGGAAATTCTACCCCAGGCAGTTGAAAAATCTTCCGGGCATTTAAGAAATCCCCTTTAAGCAGTTGGAAAATCTACCTGAGACAGTTAGAAAAACTTCTCATGCAGTTAAAAATCTCCCGGACCATTTAGAAAATCTCCCTCAAGCAGTCCGAAAACACCCACTCAGTTAGAAATCCCCTAATCAGACAGAAAAGTTCCTCGAGCAGTTACAAAATCCCCAAGCAGACTGAAAATCTCCCCGAGCATTTAGAAAATCTCCTTCAAGCAGTCCAAAATCACCCAAGCAGCTAAATTTTTTTCCGAGCAGCCGAAAAATCTTTCCCCAGGATAAGGTAGAAAACCCACGAACAGAAAAAATCCCCCCAGCAGTTAGAAAATCACTTTTGAGAAGTCGGAAATTCCCATCAAATAGAAACTTTTTCCGAGCAGTCGGAAAATATTTCCCCAGCAGTCAGGTAGAAAGCCCCTCAAGCAGACGGAAAAATACCCCCAGCAGTTAGAAAATCCCCTTCTAGGAGTCAGAAATCCCTCAGTCAAAGAGAAAATTCCCTGATCAGTCAGAAATCCCCCAGTAAACAGAAAATTCCCCAAGCAGACTACCTGAACATTTATGAAATCCCCTTTGAGCAGTAAGAAGATATCCTCGAAGCAGACAGAAAACCTCCCTTAGCAATTAGAAAATCTTCCCAAGCAGACAGAAAATACCCTTCGAGCAGTCAGACATCGCCTAAGTAGTTAAAAAGTCCTCTTCGAGCAGTTAGAAAATCTTCACAACCAAGCAGAAAATCTCCCCGGGCATTTAGAAAGACCCTTCGAGCAGTCAAAAATCCCCCAAGAAGTAAAAAAGTCCAGTTCGGGCAGTCAGAAATCCCCAAATCAGGTAGAAAATATTCCGGAGCTGTTAGAAATCCCCCAAGCAGACAAAAAAGTTCCCGGGCAGTATAAAATCTCCCAGAGCAGTTAGCTACCTAGCACTTAAAAAATTCCCCTGCAGCATTAAAAATCCCCAAGTCAACCAAAAAATTCACCGAGCAGAAAAAAATCGCCCAAGCAGTTAGGAAATTCCCCTGGCTGCAGTCTCAGAAATCCACCAATCCGATAGAAAATCACACCGAGCAGTTATAAAATCTCCTTGAGCAGACAGAAAATCCCCGAAGCAGACAGAAAATCTCACTGAGCAATTAGAGAATCTTCCCAAAAAGTTTGACAATATCTTTAAAGCAGTCAGGAATCTCCTAAGCAGTTAGAAAGTCCCTTTAAAACTGTTAGAAATTCCCCAATTCACATAGAAAATTTCCCCGAGCAGTAAGAAATCGAAGAGGTAGAAAATCTCCCAGGTAGACGGAAAATGTCCCCCCCGAGCATTTAGAAAATTTTCTTCGAGCAGTCAGAAATTCCCAAGTATACAGAAAAGTTCCCTAGCAGTTAGAAAATCTCCCAAGCAGTTAAAAAGAATTTGCGAGCAGTCAAAACTCCTCCCGAGAAGTTAAAAATCCCCCAGGCAGTTAGAAAATCCCCTTCAAGCAGTCTCAGAAATCCAGCAATCATAAAGAAAATCATACGCGAGCAGTTACAGTCTCCCTGAGCCAAAAGAAAATCCCCCCCAAGCAGACAGAAAATCTCCCCAAGCAATTCGAAAATCTTCCCAGGTAGTGTGACAATACCCTTTGAGCAGTCAAAAATCTCCCAAGCAGTTAGAAAGTGCCGTTCGAGCTGTTAAAAATCCCACGTAACAAAGATAATTTCCCCAAACAGCAAGAAATCCCTAAGCAAACAGAAAAATCTCTATAGGAGGTACAAAATCTTCCAAGCCGAAAAATCTCCCCCGAGAAAGGTCGAAAATCCACTAAGCTGACATAAAAACCTCCACGAGCATTTAGAAAATCCTCTTTGATCAGTCAGAAATTCTCCAAGCTGTTCCCTTCGAGCAGTAAGAAATCTCTCAATCAGATAAAAAAAATTCTCAGAGCAGTTAGAAATCTCCCCGAGCAGTAAGAATACCTCATTAAACAGTTAAAAAACTTCCGGACAGTAAGAAAATAGCTTCGAGCAGTTAGAAATCCCCTGATTAGATAGAAAATTATACCGAGCAGTAACAAATCCATAAAGCCGACAGAAAAGTTCCCCAAGCAGTTAAAAAATCTTTCGAGCAGTGAGAAAATCTCCCCCAACGGTTGGAAACCTTCCAGCCGTCAGAAATCCCCGGAATCAGATAGAAATCTCCCTAAACAGATAAAAAATCCTCAAAGCAGACAGAAAATCCACCGGGCCATTTAGAAAATCCTTCTAGAGCAGTCCGAAAACAACCAAGCAGTTAGAAATCCCCTAATCAGATAGAAAAGTTCATCGAGCAGTTAGAAAATCTCCCTGAGCAGTTAAGAAAATCCCCAAGCAGACAAAAAATCTGCTTGAGCAGTTAGAAAATCTCCTTCAAGCAGTTGGAAACCTCCCAGCAGTCAGAAATCCCCGGAATCAGATAGAAATCTCCCTAAACAGATAAAAAATCCTCAAAGCAGACAGAAAATCTCCCGAGAATTTAGAAACTCCCTTTTGGCAGTTAGAAATCCCCAAGCAGTTAGAAAGTCCCCTTCGAGTAGTTTAGAAAATCTCCCCGAGCAGTTAGAAAGTCTCCCAGCACCCTAACAGTCAGAAAATTTATAAGAGTCGTTAGAAAATCTCCCAAGCAGTTTGCAAATCCCCCTGAGCATCTAGGAAATCCCTAAAAGTGTAGAAAATTGTTCCCGAGCTTGTAGGAAAATCACTACAGCAGATAAAAAATCCTGCGAGAGGTAGGAAGTCGCTATTATAACGCCTTAAGAAAATTAAGCTAATCACAATTCAAGATTTGGCAGGCTATCAGACTTACCGATTAGTATCGTGCTCGACGAAGACCTCTTAAACAGCTTTTGCTTCAATGAAAAGTTTTCTCAATCTAACAGGGCTACAAAAACTAACATTCTTTACTTACTGACTCGAGACATGATTGGCAAATTCACTGCAGAACGACCCACCGCTACTTAAATAAAAATATTTCGCTCAAGCATCCACACTTTTAAGCCAATTTATTCACTGTTGGCTCTCCAGCTGGGCGAGAAATAATCAATCGCTAATAAAATGTACACAGATCGCTTGAGCAGTTTTTCTATTGCCCTTGTGCAAAACCATTAAGCTAGGGCTGGGGCAGTGTACTCTAGCTAGGTGAGAAAATTTATATTCTCTTCTTACCGGCGCGACAATTTAGGTAAACTTGGAGCAGTGTACTCTAGCTTTATGACGCAACCTTTTCAAATAAAAAATTAGACAGTGCAGAGTTGGAGAATTATTAGCCCTCGAATTGGAGCAGTGTACTCTAGCTTTATGACGCAACTTTTTCAAATAAAAAATTAGACAGTGCAGAGTTTGAGAATTAAGTTTGAGAATTATTGGCCCGCGAATTTTAACTGAGCACAAAACTTTATGACGCAATCTAAAATAAAATCAACATTCTGACAGTGCCGAGTTTGACCTTTGTTGGCCTCGCATTGAAAGCATAGGAAAAACTCGTTTTTCGAATATTTAATCCGCTTCCACTTGGAGAAGAGCTTGCAAACTTTCACGGTCTCATCCTCGAAGAATTTGCAATCTTTTGGCACAAATTTGATCAAAATCGGTTGAGCCGTTCGAGCTCTACATCGTTCCATACATACATACATTAGACATTTAGTATAGTAGATTAGCGCAACGCACCAGCCAATTATCGGGTTTGTCAATTAAATGGAGCTTCAATTATCAAATAGGCTGGCACCTGGCTAAAGCCTTGCAATGAGCGAAACGTCAAGCGCTGTTGAAACTATTCACCCAGAGTTCAGACAGTGTACTCTAGCTGCGCTCGCAGAAAATGAAATTGTTTTAATTGTAACATATTGCCAAGATGATTGGACCAGTGTAAAATAGCTTTATGACGCAACTTTTTCAAGTCACAATTTAGACAGTGCAGATTTTCAAGTCACAATTTAGACAGTGCAGATTTTCAAGTCACAATTTAGACAGTGCAGAATTTGAGCATTATTGGACGCTCATTTTATATCATTCTAACTTAGCACCAAACTTTCTGACGCAATCTAAAATAAAATCAACATTCTGACAGTGCCGAGTTTGACCTTTGTTGGCCTCGCATTGAAAGCATAGGAAAAACTCGTTTTTCGAATATTTAATCCCCTTACACTTGGAGAAGAGCTTGCAAACTTTCACGGTCTCATCCTCGAAGAATTTGCAATCTTTTGGCACAAATTTGATCAAAATCGGTTGAGCCGTTCGAGCTCTACATCGTTCCATACATACATACATTAGACATTTAGTATAGTAGAAGACAGCATTTACAGAGAGTAAATACAGCATTTACAGACAGTAAAGACAGCATTTACAGATAGTAAAGACAGCATTTACAGACAGTAAAGACAGCATTTACAGACAGTAATGACAGCATTTACAGACCAGTAATGACAGCATTTACAGACAGTAATGACAGCATTTACAGACAGTAATGACAGCATTTACAGACAGTAAAGACAGCATTTACAGAGAGTAAATACAGCATTTACAGACAGTAAAGACAGCATTTACAGATAGTAAAGACAGCATTTACAGACAGTAAAGACAGCATTTACAGACAGTAATGACAGCATTTACAGACAGTAATGACAGCATTTACAGACAGTAAAGACAGCATTTATAGACAGTAAAGACAGCATTTATAGACAGTAAAGACAGCATTTACAGACAGTAAATACAGCATTTACAGAGAGTAAATACAGCATTTACAGAGAGTAAAGACAGCATTTACAGAGAGTAAAGACAGCATTTACAGACAGTAATGACAGCATTTACAGACAGTAATGACAGCATTTACAGACAGTAAAGACAGCATTTATAGACAGTAAAGACAGCATTTATAGACAGTAAAGACAGCATTTACAGACAGTAAAGACAGCATTTATAGACAGTAAAGACAGCATTTACAGACAGTAAAGACAGCATTTACAGACAGTAATGACAGCGTTTACAGACAGTAAAAACAGCATTTATAGACAGTAAAGACAGCATTTACAGACAGTAAAGACAGCATTTACAGACAGTAAAGACAGCATTTACAGACAGTAATGACAGCATTTACAGACCAGTAATGACAGCATTTACAGACCAGTAATGAAAGCATTTACAGACAGTAAAGACAGCATTTATAGACAGTAAAGACAGCATTTACAGACAGTAAAGACAGCATTTACAGACAGTAATGACAGCGTTTACAGACAGTAAAAACAGCATTTACAAAACAAAAACCAACCCGCAGGTTGTCTCCCTAATCGACAGTCACAAAGCCTATTTAGCCAATTGCGACAACGCCAAAGATCAGATGCGTCAATTAGAATTAGTTGCCGAACAGTTGTACGAATCTGGTCACTATGCTGGCAAAGAGATGACCATGCGGTCTAGAGAGCTAACCCTAGACTGGCAGGCTGTACTAACTGTACTAGCTGACCGATCTAAAGTACTCGATCTCAGCTACTGTTTTCATCATCGAACTGAGGACTATTTGAACCGAGTGGATCACTGGACCTACCAGTTAGACCGATTGCAACTAGCCGATCGGTCTCGTTCTATAGAAGAAGTTGAAAACTATCTGGCCACAGCGCAGACTGTCTGGGAACAGGAGCAAGCCGCCTACAACGAAGCCTGTTTTGCTGGCAAAGCTATCATAACTCATCTGCAAACACCGGCTCCCAATGCTCTAGTGGCTGAAATTAATTTTGAAGTCAGCAGACAACACTGTCTGGGCCTCATACATCGCCTATTGCATTCGCATCGCTGCTTAGATTCGGCTAGTAGCGAACGTAAAAAACACCTGTATCACCGGTTGTCGGCTTTGCACTTTAAACAGGACTGCGCCCAGGTGTTGGCTTGGTTAAGCGAACACGGCGACCCGTTCCTAGCTAAACAGGTCTACGTTGGCAAGTCTATGGCCAGAGCTGAGACGCTGTACAATGCGCACATGCAGTTTGAACAAGTTGCCAATAATACTATAGTCAATGCTGACAAGTTAATTCGCGCAGTCGACGATTTAGTCCCCTCGCCGGAATTAGATAACGACGGTTTGTTAAACGATGCCGAGAATTTGAAACGACGAATCGATAGTTTCACTCGGGCTATGGCTAATAGACGCGAGGCGTTGGACGTGGCTGCTGGATTTTATCATCGGACTAGGGAGCTGTTGGAGTTTGTTAGTCGGCTGAAGACGGCTAGTTCTCAGGTAATCATTTGCCTTCGTTAATATTAATCGCCCTTTGGAATCGCCCCTGGAACCATTTTAAAGAATCGCCCCTAAAACAACATTAAGAATCGCCCCTTGAACCACCCTTAAGAATCGCCTCTAAACCACCCTTAAGAATCGCCCCTAAAAAACCCTTAAGAATCGCCCCTAAAAACCCTTAAGAATCGCCCCTAAAAAACCCTTAAGAATCGCCCCTTGAACCACCCTTTAGAATCGCCCCTAAAAAACCCTTAAGAATCGCCCCTTGAACCACCCTTAAGAATCGCCCCTTGAACCACCCTTAAAAATCGCCCCTAAAAAACCCTTAAGAATCGCCTCGAAACCACCCTTAAAAATCGCCCCTAAAAAACCCTTAAGAATCGCCCCTAAAACAACATTAAGAATCGCCTCTAAGCCACCCTTTAGAATCGCCTCTAAGCCACCCTTTAGAATCGCCTCTAAGCCACCTTTTAGAATCGCCTCTAAACCACTCTAAAGAATCGCCTCTAAGCCACCCTTTAGAATCGCCTCTAAGCCACCCTTTAGAATCGCCTCTAAGCCACCTTTTAGAATCGCCTCTAAACCACTCTAAAGAATCGCCTCTAAACCACCCTTGAGAAACGCCTCTAAACCACCCTTGATAATCGCCTCTAAACCAGCCTAAAGAATCGCCATTTGAACCACCCTTAAGAATCGCCCCTAAAATCAACCTTAAGAATCGCCCCTAAAACTACCCTTAGGAATTGCCTTTAAAACACTATTAATATAGTATTTAATAATAACTTTTAATAATCGCATTTAAACTACTTCTGAATAGTATTAATTGCAATCACTCTTCCCCATGCCGACAGGAGAAATGTCCCCAGATGGAGCCGGCCGAACTGGACAAAGCCATCGCCGCCCACGCGGACAGCCTGCAGATGGCGCACTCGAGCTACGCCCAGCTCAGCGAAGAAGGCGCCTACCTGTTGAATCTGTCCTTGGACCCGGACGAAGATGCCTACATCCGTAATGTACTTAGCCAAGTTCGAGCAGAAGTTGCCACCGCTATGGAAGTAGCGGAGCACCACAGACTGCGCCTAGATCTGTGCCAACAGTTGTACTTATTTGAAGAGGATTGGGAAAATGCCCAGTCGGTACTGTCCAGACTGCCAGCTCAGTTGCCAACTCAGCCAGCCGAAATGAGAGTAGAAGAACTCGAACAGAGTATAGACGAGCACATACAGGCTGTTAAACGAGCCGAAGAAGTTCTATTAAAAGGTGGCGAATTAATTAACGTATTCGAATCGGTCGGTATGGATTTTCATATCACGGATGAAGAGGACGCGTTGGGTAGACTGCAGCGTCTCCTAACTGAACTCGACAGTCAAGCTCAAGATGTTGAGGAGCGTCGAGTGGGTCTTAACGCTGAGCTTGAATGGCGACAGCTAGAGTCTGAAGGTACGTTATGAATCCCCATTGTTAATTCCTTAACCAACCAACTTATTAGCTACCCCTATGTACATTGTGCGGCCAACTTCTTAACTTCTTACCCCCTAATCGACTTTGATAAAAAAATTCTCCACTTATCCCACAATGTACATCGTGCGACCACCTCAACTACCACCCCAATGTACACCGTGCGACCAATCTCTTAACCCCCGCCCCTAATGTACATCGTGTGACCGATGTCTTTACACCTACCCCCAATGTACACCGTGCAACCAACCTCATTACTCCTACCCCTCAATGTACGCTCGTTCATCGTGCGACCCACGTCATTTTCCCTTACCCCCCCCCCCCAATGCACACCCGTATGAGCCACTTAACTCCTACCCCCCCTAATGTCTTAAGTCCCGTCTTACCCCAGTTTCTTCACTCCTAACCCCAATGTACATCGTGCGACCACATTCTCAACTCCTACCCTAAATGTACATCGTGCGACCACATTCTCAACTCCTACCCTGAATGTACATCGTGCGACCACATTCTCAACTCCTACCCTGAATGTACATCGTGCGACCACATTCTCAACTCCTACCCTAAATGTACATCGTGCGACCACATTCTCAACTCCTACCCTGAATGTACATCGTGCGACCAAATTCTCAACTCCTACCCTGAATGTACATCGTGCGACCACATTCTCAACTCCTACCCTGAATGTACAATTGTACGACCACATTCTCAACTCCTACCCTGAATGTACATCGTGCGACCACATTCTCAACTCCTACCCTAAATGTACATCGTGCGACCACATTCTCAACTCCTACCCTGAATGTACATCGTGCGACCAAATTCTCAACTCCTACCCTGAATGTACAATTGTACGACCAAATTCTCAACTCCTACCCTGAATGTACATCGTGCGACCACATTCTCAACTCTTACCCTAAATGTACATCGTGCGACCACATTCTCAACTCCTACCCTGAATGTACGCCGTGCGACTAACTTTTACCTGAAATTAAATGCTATTGAGCAAACTAATATATTTTACGCTAGCGTGTGCCTTAACTGTAAATTTCGTCATAAAATTATAAAACAGGCCGGCAAATAATCCAATGGATTGGCAACGGCGACGCAATGTTAGCCGCCTCGGCCACCAAACTGCCGCACAATCACACCGAAGCTGAACAATTAAAACGCGATCACGACAAATTTCGCGAAGCCCTCGAACGAACCTACACGTCGGCCTATGTATTAGTAACTAAACTCGAACAGGTGAAATCCGATCATCCCAGATACGCGGATGTTCGCGAATTGGAGCACAGTCTGCAGACTCGATGGCACAAATTGCTTGGCGCAGCTGAAGAGCGATCTAAATTGATCAATGCCGCTTTAAATTGGTTTATTTCCGTTGATCAGGTAAATTTTAGCTTTTCGAATTAAAAAAGAACGTATTTCTCTAGTTTTTCTACTCAATTAGTAGGAAAATGCACGATAAGAGCTTATTTTGTACTTATTATTGAGCGTGATTTATAAATAGGCTCTGCGTATGTATATTTTAGTATATAAATTATTTTACGTTAAAAATTATATTCAAGTCACTTGGTTAAATTAAAGTAAGTCTAAATTTTATCATTAACTTCACGCGACAGGCTGTGACCAGGTACATTTAGGGTAAAAGTTATTTTAGTGCTGTACATTAGTGGTAAGACATGAAGTCTGCGCCTGTAGATTGAGGATAAGAGTTTTTCTAGTGCTGTACATTAGTGGTAATGTGGTTAGTCCCTGTCTGTACATTTAGGATAGGAGTTTGTCTAGCACTGTACATTGAGGGTAAGAGTTTGTCTAGCACTGTACATTGAGGGTAAGAGTTTGTCTAGCACTGTACATTGAGGGTCATTGAGGGTAAGAGTTTGTCTAGTGAAGTACATTGTTGGTAAGACATTTAGTCTGTGCCTGTACATTGGGGGCAGTAGTTTTCTATTGCTGTACATAAGTATTAAGGGGTTGGTTCTTACCTGTACATTTAGGGGTAGGAGTTTGTCTAGTGCTGTACTTTGAACTAATTAGCCACCCTTCATATTTCAATTATTGAATGAGTATGAATAGAAAGCATTCCAATTTTAGGGATCAGTTAGCTATCAATAAATCACTTCAAGCTTTCTACCATCGCAACCTCTATGGCTAAAAAACCTCGCCGCCAGGTCTCGCAAGTGTTGAACGATCTGCAGAAAGACTACAGCCGCGCCGAGGACGCCTGTTCCAACCTGTCCGGCCCCGATCGCGTCCAACAAATCAACGAGCGCGCCCAGAAGCACGCCATACAGAAGGACGCATTCTTGCGCGGCTGTCGCTTCGCCCGACGCACCTCCGAGGCGTTTATGAAGTATCTGCACCGGAGCGGCGGTCAGCATGCTGGCTCCGTTGAAGCCCTAGTGGTCAGCGGTCAGGATCAGCTGACCCAAGCCGAGAGTCAAGTGCTGGAGTCTTGGACTCAGCGTAAACGAGTTATCGATCTGTGTCAACAGTACGTAACGTTTGAAAGCTCGGCCCAGCAATTGTTGAACCTGTTGACGCCCTGTTCGACCTCGTCGGCCGCCGCCGCTATACCGCCAGACACCGCCCAGAAAGTGGAGATTTTATACGGCATAGCGGCTTCGTTCGCTCGCAATGGGCATCCGCACTGCGCCCAGATTCGCCAGCTGGTTGCTCAGTTTGATCGCTACGTGCCTATTGATAAGCCTAGGCGACAGTTGCTAGGCTTGGAAATTGCGTCGGAGCCGAAGCAGCCGCAGCAGCAGAAGCAGCAAGATTCTACTGGCGGGGCCAGAGCTCCGTCTTCGGGTGTCGGCTCAGTCAGCAGCGTTGCTTCTTCGGCTGGCTCCGGGTCTGCCAGCAGCGGCATCAGCTCGCTAGACACGACGTCGTCCAAAGCTGAACAACGTCAGCTGGCTGGCGATAAGAAGCGACGCTACATATTGAACGAGTTGATTAATACTGAGCGAGTCTACGTTAAGGATTTGCATATCTGCATTACGCAGTACAAGGCGGCCATGTTTACCCCGCCAGCTGGACTGCAGGTTAGATTTTCTAGGCGGGACAAGTGGCCGTCTTGGGGATTCTTTTAGGTTGGTCCCAGGATTTGTAGCTAGGATTTTTGGGATGCTAGATTTGGAATTCTCTTTTGTGGGATTTTGGATTCTCTTTTGTGGAAATTTAAATTGTGTCTTGACGGCTTTAGGGATTTGTGATTATGTCCTGTCGGGTTTTGGGATTTGGGATTCTGTCTTGTCGGGTTTTGGGATTTAGGATCGTGTCATGTCGGGTTTTGGGATTTGGAATTCTGACTTGTCGGGTTTTGGGATTCGGGATTCTGTCTTGTCGGGTTTTGGGATTTGGAATTCTGACTTGTCGGGTTTTGGGATTCGGGATTCTGTCTTGTCGGGTTTTGGGATTTGGAATTCTGACTTGTCGGGTTTTGGGATTCGGGATTCTGTCTTGTCGGGTTTTGGGATTTGGAATTCTGACTTGTCGGGTTTTGGGATTTGGAATTCTGACTTGTCGGGTTTTGGGATTTGGGATTCTCTCTGGACTGGTTTAGGGATTTGGGATTCTGTTTTGTCGGTTTTTAGGGATTTGGGATTCTGTCTTGTCAGGTTTTGAGACAGGAAATTTAATTTTATCGGGATGTGAGATTTTTTCTCAGATTTTTAATTAGAGAACGTGTTAATTTTTGTGATTTGGAAATCAGATCTATTGGTTTGATAAATTTTTCGTCACTTAGATATTTTTAGATGATTTTGACGATTGCTTAAAATTCTGGAAATGAAGAAGCGAATCTAAATTTAGTCAAGATTATCTCCCTAGTTAACGCTTTATTCTTGTCTGTCAGCTGTCAGTCTGTCTGTCGGGCGTCCTTAGCAACTGAGTCGCTCGAATGATTTCAGCCTTTTTTAGTGTCTATTTATAGTTTGGTCTATCTGTGCGTTGATTTTTTAGGCGTGAGGGGTGGTGGTCCTTAGCCAATGAGAGCTCCGCGTTTGTTCTTTCGCCGCAGCTATTTGAATACCGCCCACTCTCGAACCGATTCTCCCCGTATGTTTTATTTTTAGTTACTCTAGCCGCCAATCTTCAAAAAATGCCCCCGCTTGCTGATTCAATATTTCAGACTCCGCCGGGTATTGTTGGCAAAGAGCGTATTATATTCGGCAATATTGAGGCTATCTACGAGTTTCATAGCGGCACGTTTCTTGGCGAGTTGGAAAAATACGCCAGTAGCTTTCTGCCCGAGGATACCGGACACTGCTTTGTCAGCTTTGGCAAACAGCTGGCCACCCTGTACGTGGAGTATTGCGTGAATAAGTCCGACTCTGCTGAGCTGCTTATATCGCAGGTAGGCGCGAGAGATTCTTTGTGTTTACTAGGAGACAGAGCTCTTAAGTGACTGTGAGATGGGACTGTTGAACGACTGTGAGATGGGACTGTTGAATGACTGTGAGATGGGACTGTTGAATGACTGTGAGATGGGACTGTTGAATGACTGTGAGATAGGACTTTTAAGTGTTAAATGACTGTGAGATGGGACTGTTGAACGACTGTGAGATGGGACTGTTGAATGACTGTGAGATGGGACTGTTGAATTACTGTGAGATAGGACTTTTAAGTGTTAAATGACTGTGAGATGGGACTTTTAAGTGTTAAATGACTGTGAGATAGGACTTTTAAGTGTTAAATGACTGTGAGATGGGACTTTTAAGTGTTAAATGACTGTGAGATGGGACTGTGTTGAATGACTGTGAGATGGGACTGTTGAATGACTGTGAGATAGGACTTTTAAGTGTTAAAGGACTGTGAGATGGGATTTTTAAGTGTTAAATGACTGTGAGATGGGACTTTTAAGTGTTAAATGACTGTGAGATGGGACTTTTAAGTGTTAAATGACTGTGAGATGGGACTGTGTTGAATGACTGTGAGATGGGACTGTTGAATGACTGTGAGATGGGACTGTTGAATGACTGTGAGATGGGACTGTTGAATGACTGTGAGATGGGACTGTTGAATGACTGTGAGATAACTGTGACTGTGAGATGGGACTTTTAAGTGAGTCTGGCATGGAACTGTTGAATAGTAATCCCTAAATCCCATCTGCACCCAGGCCGGCAGCTTCTTCGAGGAGGTCCAGGCCCGGCTGAGCATCAACGGGCCGCTGCAGAGCTACCTGATCAAACCGGTGCAACGCATCACCAAGTACCAGCTGCTGCTCAAGGAGCTACTGGACAACTGCGAACCAGCTTCCACTAGCGAAATCCAAGAAGGCCTGGACGCCATGATCGCCGTGCCAAAGAAGGCCAACGACGCCCTGCACCTGAGCATGCTTGACGGCCTGCCCGAAGGCGATCGTCTAGCTAGATTTGGCGACGTGCTTCTACACGATGCTTTTATTGTTTGGGAGCCCCGGCAGTTGATTAGAAAAGGCCGCGAGCGTCACGTGTTTCTATTCGATCTGTGCATCGTCTTTGCCAAGGAGGTGGCCGTCACGGAATCGGATAGCGGCGGTGGCGGCGGCGGCGGCTACGTTAGCGGCACTAAAACTCGCTACCAGTTCAAGCAGAAATTCACCCTGTCGAATTGCTCCATCACTGAACAGGTGGACAGCGACCCGTGCAAGTTCGGGATGTGGCCAGCAGGCGCTCCCATTCGGGATGAATACCGACTGACTTTGAAGGCCAACTGCCTGGAAACTAAGCAACAATGGGTGAATATGATGCGCGAGAATATTCAAGACAAATTCTGCGGCATGCCGACTCTCTATCCGCGCAATTCTCTGTCCACGGGAAGCAAATCCTCAGACAGCAGCATGGGCGCTCCGGTTGAATGCTCCGTTCAAGAGGATTATCAAGCCGCTAAGCCCGGGGAGCTCACCGTATCGGCCGGGCAATTGTGCGAGCTGATAGAACTGCTGCCAGGCGAGATGGCGTCCGTCAGGCTGTTGAATGACAACACCGAAGGTCAGCTGCCTGCCGCCATTCTGCGCAAAACTCCCCAGCAACAGCAGCGTCAACAGCAGCAGCAACAGCAACAGTCCAGAACATCGTTTCGCAAGTGGCTGCCAAAAACTAAGAAGCCATTCCGACGTTCGTCTAAATCGGAGCTACTGGAAGCGGCTGTTGTTTTGCCAAAGAAACTCGCAGCGGCTCAGCAGCAGCAGCAGCAGCAGAAGACACCGGCTGTGTCGTTGCCTCAACAGCCGGCCCTACCCGCGGCAAATCAACAGCAACAACAGCAGCAGCAGCAGCAACAGCCGGCCGCAGTCATCAAGGACACCCTGCTGGACAATGTTAGCGAAGAATCTGTGGAACTGGAGCTGCCGCCGCCGATGGAGGCTCTGCAAGACTTGCCAGCTCTGGACAATGAAGGCGAAGACACCGAGACAGATCTGGGCCAGGCCATTGTTGAAGGCCGGTGCTATCAGGACGATCTGGTTGAAGAGGACGAAGATAATGCGGAAGAAGAAGACGGCGAAGATGCTGGCGATGACGAAGAAGGCGAGACTGAATGCGACGATTCCGAATGCGACGGTCGAAGAGGCGACGATGGCAACGGCGGCGGCGGCGGCGGCGGCGGCGGAGCTGGCGGCGGCGCTGGAGGCTCCGGAGACTGTTCCTCTTGTTCCCCATCGCCGCCTCCTCCTCAGCCTCCGCAACAACAGCAGCAGCCGCCGCCGCCTCCGCCGCCAAATGCTTCGAATAGTCGAGGCGGTGGTGGCAACAACTCGTCGAATGAGGAACCAGCTGAGTCGGACTGCAGCGGCGGCAACAGCAACGGCCAAGGAGGCAGCGGCGGCAGCGGCAGAGGCGGTGGTGGCGGCGATCAAATGGACGATTTAGTCGACAATGGCGCCAACAGCGACAAAGACCAGCGCCGACGTCACGCAATCTACGAACTATTAGAGTCGGAGCAGACCTACGTCAACAAGCTGCAGTACATTGCCGATTATTACATACCATTGAATGACAATTCGGCAGTGAAAGATTTGCCCAGTTTGCCAGTAGATTTGCGCGAAAAATGGCGCCTAGTTTGGGGCAATTGGCTGCGCCTGTTAGACGGGCATCGCGAGCTTCTGGCTAGAGCCCGTCAGGCCATGGACTCCAACGGTATAGACAGCGTTGCCAATGTGTTCATAGCCAAGGAGCGCCATCTCACTAGTTGGTATTCCAAGTATTGCGAAAATCATCGCAAAGCTCAGCACATCGCCTGCGAACAACATCGCGACTATTTTGAACAAGTTCGATTGGCTCTACGCGACAAGGAGGACATGAATTCGCACCTGATGAACCCGGTACAGCGGTGCATGCGCTACAGCCTGTTGGTCAGTGTGATTGTTGAAAAGGCTAGGAAAGACGGATTGACAGGTCCGGCTCTGGCAGCCTGGGAGCGGATGCATCGGCTGATGCGCGAGCTGCCATTGAAAACTGAAAGCATCATGGAGGCGTCTAGGATTGACAATCTGGAGCCGGGCATTCAGATCACGGCACTGGGCCCGATGCGCTGCAAGGCGGTGCTAGCTGTCTGCCAGCTGCCCGGTCATCTCTATAATCCGCCAGCTAATCCCCCCGTTAATCAGTTGAAATTCGAGCATAGGAAAGTGTTCCTATTTGATCAGATGATGCTGGTTACTGAGCCGAAGTCTACTAATAGTGGTAGTAGCAGCACCGGCAGTGGCAATGCCGGCACCCCGCTGCTGCAGCAACGATTCAACAGGCAGAGCGTCCTGCAGCTAACCGACGCCTCCGCCTTGCAGACTGTCTATCTGTACAGAGGCAAAGTGAAGGTCGCTAACATGCGCTTCTATCCGTGTTATAGTTCAATGACGTCAGATCAGTTGATGCAAGCATCATCAGCGTCTTCATCTAGCGAGTCGGCTGATCATCATCAGCTTCTATTCGCCATCACGGATGCTACGCCTGGCGCTGTGACTACGTTTATATTCGAGCCCAATAGCTTGCCAGTGAGGCAGCAATGGGTTGCCGAGCTAACCGCTATGCAACAGGAGCAGGCCGAGTTTCTTAAACGATTGCAAAATCCCGTCGGCGTAGACCCGACTGACGGACTCGACTTTGGCTCGCCATGTTCGGCGTCGCCTGCAGCTGCCGGCCGACTGCCCGACGAGGATTCGCTGATGATTGGCGCTTCGGCCGCTACGGCATCGGCTAGGAAGGGAAAGAAGAAGTGAGTGTGGCTGGTGGTGTAGCTGGAAGGGACACTTTGAAAAGAACCATGACACAGTTTAGAGACAGCACAGACACAGCGCTGACACAGCGCAGACACAGCACAGACACAGTATAGAGACAGAATAGACACAGCAGACACAGCACAGACACAGCAGACACAGCACAGACACAGTATAGAGACAGAATAGACACAGCACAGACACAGCACGGACACAGTATAGAGACAGAATAGACACAGCACAGACACAGCACGGACACAGTATAGAGACAGAATAGACACAGCACAGACACAGCACAGACACAGCACTGACACAGTATAGAGACAGAATACACACAGCACAGACACAGCACAGGCACAGTATAGAGACAGAATAGACACAGCACAGACACAGCACGGACACAGTATAGAGACAGAATAGACACAGCACAGACACAGCACAGACACAGCACTGACACAGTATAGAGACAGAATACACACAGCACAGACACAGTATAGAGAAAGAATACACACAGCACAGACACAGCACAGGCACAGTATAGAGACAGAATAGACACAGCACAGACACAGCACGGACACAGTATAGAGACAGAATAGACACAGCACAGACACAGTATAGAGACAGAATAGACACAGCACAGACACAGCACGGACACAGTATAGAGACAGAATAGACACAGCACAGACACAGCACAGACACAGCACTGACACAGTATAGAGACAGAATACACACAGCACAGACACAGTATAGAGAAAGAATACACACAGCACAGACACAGTATAAAAACAGAATAGATGCACCACAGACACAGCGAACAACAAAGTCAGAGACACTATCGAGTCGAGCGGCAACAGTAACAATTAGCCCAAATTGAGGCCAGCTTACTTTAGCGATAGGAAATTCAGGATTATGTTAACTGGCAAAAATTTCTAGTCCCAAGTCCCACAGCTTCTGTTCGACGCATGGCCCCTACAAATTATTCAACCTATACATGGGCTCCAACATCCAGTAATTAGGATTTTCTCCTACATTCCAAGTGAATTCTAATCCGATGGCCTTGCTGGCGCCTGTCCCGTTCTTTTTTGTTGTTGACATAGCTGGCGGACAGACAGGCTAATATCCCATCCACAGTCAATTACTGGGAATTCCAATTTCATAGTGCCTAAATTTCACTCATTCATCTAGTTGTTGCTACGTCATGCCAAATTCTTTATTACTTATCTTCCTATCGTATACTCGTATTTAACATTTAATGTTTCTAATAAAATCTAGATTTAAAAAACAATTTTTCCAGGAAATAGTTTCTTTTGAGCCAGTTTTCACTCGCTAATTTTATTTGTCAAACTGTCAATCATTGCTTTTTTATTATAATTCTTTAGGTGCCCGAAAAATGGGAATTTTTTTATTATTTTTATTGCCCTTAAAGTTAGGCGCCTCCGCTCTCTAATTTTACCCTATGCTTAACTTCTTAATCCCCTTCATTGCCTATTCAGAACGTCCAACTCGAAAGTGGTTAGCAACGGACAGCTGCAACACCAGCAGCAACAGCAAATGCTGATGAACAGCGGCAGGGTGGCTGTTGTCCCAACTCCGCCGCCGCAGCCTCAGCTGATTGGGGTGAGTTTGCTTTTCTTTGTTTGGCTATAATCGATTTTTGGTGCTTATTTTCGAATCGGGAGATTTAACAACAATCTTATTTCTGCAACCAGAATTTGAAAAAATCAAACGGTGGTATTTCAATCAATCTATCTATCTATCTATCTATCTATCTATCTATCTATCATTGCAGGAGCTGAAGAAGAGCCCTGCAGACTCTGTTGCAGCAGCTGGCGCCTATCACCAGGCCGGCGGCGGCCTTGCCAAAAAGAAATCCGGCATTAATTTCCCGGGCCTGCAGAGTTTTTTCACTAATAAGAAGAGCAAAAGCAAATCCGAATCGAAATTAAATCCTAATTAAATAATTTTTGTTTGAAAATACAGTGCAGCTTTATTTTACTGAGACCTACTTTGAGTAGTATCGCCTACTAGATCAATTAATTTTTAATTTAAAAAAAACTTTCTGTAGTAGATTGACGCGATAAACACGATTGTTGACTAGTGTATGTTGTACTGTAGTTAGTTTTGTAAAAAATTAAAATCTGGGACATAAGTCCCTTACGTTTAGCAATGCGCAGATGCTAATGCTAATTTAAATTGCGTTTTTTTTCTCGGTATTCACGACTGTTTCTCTGCACTAGCTCCTGGTGATTTTACTCGCGATGCAATTTCGTTATTATTATTTTTTTCATCGTGTTGATTACATTGGTAAATGTACTTCTATCGTGTGTCTTTTTTGTGTACGATTGAAAGCCTTTGTTGTATTGGTTACGCTATAGTTTGCTATTTTACCCAATAGATGATGTAAATGCGTGTTTGGCTTTTTTAATCCTTCGAGTCTCGCTTGTCCTGTTAATACCGCTTGCTTTTTTGCTGTGCTGTTTAACATATTTTTGATTGCTTTGTGTTTTCTATTTTAATAAGCAACTTTATAAGTTTTTTTGTTGTAATGTAGTCTTTGTTATTTTAAAAAAAATCAGTTTAGTGCGAGCTAAAACAAAACGGTGACAGGCAGGACAATCCTTGCGTTCAGCTATTATAAAGATCAATGCTTGCTGATTAGTTTGAGAGTCTTACTACTAAAAGTAGTGCACCAATATTTTTGATACATTTGCCACTGCTTGCTATTGAAACAGTGTTTTTTTCGTGCAATTTTATTTATTTAACTAAAGTTTTAACAATACCTGACTGCTTATTTACATGAAAAAAATATTCCTGCTTAGGTTTTCAAAATTAAATTTGTTTCATCGTCATTTTGCATAGCTTTATTGCTAAACTCGATTTGCATGCGTTTTTTTATAATCAGAGTATAGTCGTACATTTTGCATGGATGGCTTGCTTTGTGTCCGAATTCTAATCTCAATGGCCCTCAGTGTTTTTATTTTTCACATATTAGTTACGCACTGAGGTCTTTTCACCTACCTAACTAATATATTTTATTTCTTAGAATGCCTAATTTTCTTCAAGGTTTACCGTTTTTATAACGTTACTGTTACGTGTGTAGTAATATATAAATATATTATTTATTTAATCAATTGAAGCCTTTAACTCGTATTGCAAGGTGAATTTTGTCGCCTTTGTAAATTCAGCTTTATAACTGTTAAATTGTACCTTTAACAAGGTATTTTTTTATTTTAAACATTTTCCATACAGCTAAAATTATAGTTAATGACGAAATTTACATTGGTTTCGTTTTGAGCTTTACCAAATATTAACCACTCTTTGCCATTTTGGGAGATGCATCCTTGCAATAGTTGGAGGGAAAAGCATTTCGATTTAAGCAGATCTTTCTACTAGCGGGAGTACAGCATGTATTAACAAATGTATTACATTTGTTAATACATTTGTTAATTACATTTTACATTCGTCCTAGAATTGTCCTAAAAACCTTTTTAAAAACAATTAACTAATTGTAGTAACTTTAAATGATTAAAATCTATAAGTTTAACTGATTTTTAAACATTTTGACTGTTCTTCTTTGTTACTTTTAGTAGGGTATCATTAAGAAAATTTATATTCTAAGTTTTCTAGGAAGCCGCATCAAAGAGAGGGGTCAGTAGGAAATGTAAACACTAGCTATGATCCATATTGGCACGGTATTGCTGCTTTGATTTTGACATATTTACTTTTTTAGTTAAGTAAATTACGTTTAAGTAGTTTTTTTGCAATCAATATATATTAGCCTAGAAGTAAAAGCCTTGCAGCATTAGTTAAGTATTTATTAATTAAGTAGAAATAAATTAAATCTTCATCATCCTGCTGTAGATCACCAGATGTAGAATTTAAGCCTACTGGAAATAATGAAAAAAAAATGTCGTTATGAAATATATACTGTCAGTTTTTTCAAAACAAGATAAGCATTTCGAGTATTGGAGCAAAATTTGGCTGAGCAAGTTGTTCTTTTATTAATATAGATATATTGAAATATTATCAAGGCGCAAAGTCAAGCAAAAAGGCCAACAAAAATTTAGGCCTAGACACAAGTCACTCCATAATTAATAATTTAAATAATTTAATTGTAGTAGATAGAGACCTAACACTTTTTATATATTGCTTACTATAACTAGTTTCTGTTTAACTTAAGTAGCTAGCCTATCAGAACAAACCAATAGGGGCCTATAATAAATATTTTCATTAGATGCTACATAAAAGTAATGTTAATAACTCAGCTACAATATAGACTTTTGGCCTATTAAAACTGCCAATGAGTTTTTCAAATAAAAAGTAATACTAAAAATAAATAAAATAATTAATTATTTTAATTTATTAATAATTAAAAGTAAATAACAAGCTATCCATCAATATCAAATTAATAGTAGAAGTTGCAGAAGGAGCAGTAGTGGCAACTTTGAGCCCTTCATTGCATAGAAATATCAATAAGCAATATGCATTTAAACATGCCCAATTTAAAGAGCTTGTCTGAAAGGTACAAAAAATGACTAAGTACCATAGCTACACTAATGATCAATAAGATTTTTGAATATAAAAATTGCCATACTTAGGGGCATGGTGGCCATATACATATAAGAGTATAGCTCAAAGTTAAAATTAAAATATAATTTTTTAGTTGGAAATTGGTTGGGATTCATGATTTTTTATGACAAGACCAGAAATTTACTTAAATCAAGCAATATTTACCCTAAAATTTCATGGTCAAAAAATATGATAGCTAATGATAAGGATGCATTTTTTATTCACTGGCCTGGCACTAAGGGTCTTTGTATGCTACTGTGCTACTCTCAGTAGGCTATTTCCTTTGTGGAGGTTCTTCTGTAATATATTCTGAAATTACTAAATAAATCTAGTAAGCTATAATATCTAGAACTGGAGACATCCTGGGTTGTTTTTATGTCTTGTAACCTCTGGTTTATGGTGCCAATAGTGTCTGGGAAGTCACATGACTGGGGTTTATTCTAATACATTTGACAATAGAATAATTTACAACTTCTCCTATTCTTCAATTTTTGCTTTTTTCTTGCCAAATTTGATAGCTAACTTTCCAACCCTGAAAATTACATTGGGATTTACTCTAATCTTTCTCTCTTCAACATCTTCACCTTCTTTTCTTCTAAGTCCTAATCCTTTTAAAGCTTTCCATATATTATGTATATGGCTAATTCTATTACAATCTGTAAGTCTTTTCCGCTGTGCCCCTAAGTGACAAATTACATATACGGCCACTATGCCCCTAAGTATGGCATAAAAAATTGGATTGTAAAAAGCATATGTGATAAAGCAAACAAATGAGGCATTATATTGACTATGTCTATTAATTTTGTATTAATGTAGTTTTATTTGCTAAATTTCAGAATCATTTTGTTGCCACACTACTGTCGCTCCTAATTTTGGGGCCAGTAATATCTTTGCAAGGTGTCAATTTTGATAGGCAAAACTTGTTGCCATCTGCACTAGCAGAGGCAGATCGATTGGCATGTCAGCCTGATAGTCAACGGTGCCAGCTTGATCAGAGGGCATTTGAGGTGATTTTTTTCTAATTTTGACTGCCCATAACTTGTTAGTCTGCGAATAAAACTTCGAATAAAACTATAGTAAAAATAGGGTTACTATTAACTACTATAGGCTTAGAGCGGAAATCAGTTTCCTCAAGGTCGCTAAAGCGGAAATCAGGTTGCTCTCAAGGTCATTTAAGTGGAATTCAGATTGTCAAAGGTCACTAGAACAGAAATCACGTTGTTAAAAGTTACCAGAGCAGAAATCATATTGCTCAAGGTCACCAGATCGGAAATCAGGTTTTTCAAGGTCACTCGAGCAGAAATCTGGTTGTTCAAGGTCACTAGAACAGAAATCGCGTTTTTCAAGGTCACTAGAACAAAACTCAGGTTTTTCAAGGTCACTAAAACAGAAATCACGTTGTTTAAGGGGAGCACGAATTTTGCTAGTAAGAATTTCGCTAGCCGAACTTTGCCAACCGAACTTTGCTAGCCGAATTTTGCTAGCCGAAATTTGCCAGCCGAATTTTGCTAGCCGAACTTTGCTAGCGAGGACTTACACTGTACACTATTGTATAGAGCTCAGAGTCGGTGTAACCATGTGCAAAAGAACAAACTAGCTAACCGTCTATCCGGTCTATCCGGATAGGCTAACTATTCTTCATAGGTCCATAAGTCTTGATTATTAATTAGGCTGAATTGAATTAAGAAAATGCGGCAATTGTGAGGCCTCAGGGTATCCAGCAATGGGCGCACCGTGGCTATCACTATCACTGGGCAATATCTCAAAATTGTCCAAATCAGGTTACTGCAGCTTGTTTTGCTTAATTTGAGCTGATGTACAATGACGCATATGACAGCACATTGGTTCTTTATTGATGTTATTGATATCGATTCATAACTATTGTATCATTAATTGTAAATTCCCGCTAGCAAAGTTCGGCTAGCAAAATCTTCGCTAGCAAAATTCCTGCTAGTAAAGTTCGGCTAGCAAAGTTCAGCTGGCAAAATTCGGCTAGCTAAATTCTCGCTGGCAAAGTTCGGCTAGCTAATTTCCTGCTGGCAAAATTCATCGACCCGTCACTAGAACAAAACTCAGGTTTTTCAAGGTCACTAAAACAGAAATCACGTTGTTCAAGGTCACTAGAACAGAAATCACGTTGTTCAAGGTCACCAGAAAAGAAATCAGGTTGTTCAAGGTCACTAAAACAGAAATCAGGTTTTTCAAGGTCACTAAAACAGAAATCACGTTGTTCAAGGTCACCAGAAAAGAAATCAGGTTGTTCAAGGTCACTAAGGTCACTTTGAGTTAAAATTTGCACCTCTGAAATAAACAGGCAATTTCAAGGCTTCACTCGCTGCTAGACGACGACAAGAACGGCGCCGTCGACGCCGCCGAGGCTGAAGGCTTCGCTCGCGAGGAGCTGGCCTACGCTGCCGACTTCGAACGGGCCAGCGCTATTAATCGCGAGGATCCGGGCGTGTCCACTCGCGAACTGTGGAGCCTTTGGCGCGCTTCAGAGCCGTATAACTGGACTGTCGATGAGGTTCGTATTTAATCATATTTTTTTGTTAGCAGTAGGAGCAGTGTCTCAACATCCAAATTCAATATCCCCATCTTCTGCAACAATAGCTGCAGTCCATCTGACATCGATATCCCCACAATACCCACATCCATCATCGATATCCCCACATCCGGCATCGATATTTCCACATCCTGCATCGATATCCCCATATCCTGTATCGATATCCCGATATCCGGCATCGATATCCCCATATCCTGTATCGATATCCCCACATCCGGCATCGATATCCCCACATCCTGCATCGATATCCCCATATCCTGTATCGATATCCCAATATCTGGCATCGATATCCCCATATCCTACATCGATATCCCCACATCCGGCATCAATATCCCATATCCGGCATCGATATCCCCATATCCTACATCGATATTCCCACATCCGTCATCGATATCCCCACATCCGTCATCGATATCCACCCATCCGTCATCGATATTCCCACATCCGTTATTGATATCCCCACATCCGTCATCGATATCCACCCATCCGTCATCGATATTCCCACATCCGTTATTGATATCCCCACATCCGTCATCGATATCCACCCATCCGTCATCGATATTCCCACATCCGTTATTGATATCCCCACATCCGTCATCGATATCCCCACATCCGTCATCGATATCCACCCATCCGTCATCGATATTCCCACATCCGTTATTGATATCCCCACATCCGTCATCGATATCCCCATATCCTGTATCGATATCCCCATATCTGGCATCGATATCCCCACACCCTGTATCGACATTCCCACATCCTGCATCGATATCCCCACATCCGGCATCGATATCCCCATATCCGGCATCGATATCCCCACATCCGGCTTGGATATCCCCACATCCGGCATCGATATCTCCACATTCGGCATCGATATCCCCATATCCTGTATCGATATCCCCACATCCGGCATCGATATCTCCACATTCGGCATCGATATCCCCATATCCTGTATCGATATCCCCATATTTGACATAGATATCCCCATATCCGACATCAATTTCCTGTCTAACCATCAGGTGTGCATGTGGACTGAGCAGCAGGTTGGCCAACCGGAGATAGCCGCAGTGCTCCGTCAGCTGGGCGTGGACGGTCCGCACCTGCCCCTGCTGACGGAGCCGGCGCACCAGCAGCAGACACCCGTGGGCGCCGCTATTCTTCGCTTGCTGACGCCGGCGCAGCGACGCAAACTGGCCATCAAGGCTATGGATTTGGTGCTGTTTGGGCCGCCGAAAAGTTAGTGGGATTTTTTTTAACTTGGTGTTTGGGCATGGAAATGAGGCTTAAGAGTGTGAGTTGAGCGGTTTTCCTATGTGTTAGGAAATTTTTAGGAAATATTGGAGAATCGTAGTGACAAAATGGGGATTTCGTTGAAGTGGTAGGATTTTTGAGGAAATCTTGAAAAAGTCAGATGACATAATAGGGATTTTCATAAAGTCATTTGGGATTTGGACGGAAAAGTGGGGATTTTTTGTTAAAAGTTTTTTGTCATTGATATATTAAGGAAATCGAAATATTATCGGATAAAGTCATAATCCGGATTTTGATAATTTCATTGGGATCTCGAGAAAGTCATAGGGATTTTGATAATTTCATTGGGATCTCGAGAAAGTCATAGGGATTTTGATAATTTCATTGGGATCTCGAGAAAGTCATGGGGATGTTGATAATTTCATTGGGATCTCGAGAAAGTCATAGGGATGTTGATAATTTCATTGGGATCTCAAGAAAATCATGGGGATGTTGATAATTTCATTGGGATCTCAAGAAAATCATGGGGATGTAGATAATTTCATTGGGATCTCAAGAAAATCATGAGGATTTTGATAATTTGATTGGGATCTCGAGAAGAACATGAGGATTTTGATAATTTGATTGGGATCTCGAGAAAATCATGAGGATTTTGATAATTTCATTGGGATCTCGAGAAAATCATGAGGATGTTGATAATTTGATTGGGATCTCGAGAAAATCATGGGGATGTAGATAATTTGATTGGGATCTCAAGAAAATCATGGGGATGTTGATAATTTGATTGGGATCTCATGAAAATCATGGGGATTTTGATAATTTGATTAGGCTCTCGAGAAAAACATGAGGATGTTGATAATTTGATTGGGATCTCGAGAAAATCATGAGGATTTTGATGATTTCATTGGGATCTCGAGAAAAACATGAGGATGTAGATAATTTGATTGGGATCTCAAGAAAATCATGGGGATGTTGATAATTTGATTGGGATCTCATGAAAATCATAAGGATGTAGATAATTTCATTGGGATCTCAAGAAAATCATGAGGATTTTGATAATTTGATTGGGATCTCGAGAAAAACATGAGGATGTTGATAATTTGATTGGGATCTCGAGAAAAACATGAGGATGTTGATAATTTGATTGGGATCTCGAGAAAATCATGAGGATTTTGATAATTTCATTGGGATCTCGAGAAAATCATGAGGATGTTGATAATTTGATTGGGATCTCGAGAAAATCATGGGGATGTAGATAATTTGATTGGGATCTCAAGAAAATCATGGGGATGTTGATAATTTGATTGGGATCTCATGAAAATCATGGGGATTTTGATAATTTGATTAGGCTCTCGAGAAAAAACATGAGGATGTTGATAATTTGATTGGGATCTCGAGAAAATCATGAGGATTTTGATGATTTCATTGGGATCTCGAGAAAAAACATGAGGATGTAGATAATTTGATTGGGATCTCAAGAAAATCATGGGGATGTTGATAATTTGATTGGGATCTCATGAAAATCATGGGATGTAGATAATTTCATTGGGATCTCAAGAAAATCATGAGGATTTTGATAATTTGATTGGGATCTCGAGAAAAACATGAGGATGTTGATAATTTGATTGGGATCTCGAGAAAAACATGAGGATGTTGATAATTTGATTGGGATCTCGAGAAAAACATGAGGATGTTGATAATTTGATTGGGATCTCGAGAAAATCATGAGGATGTTGATAATTTGATTGGGATCCCGAGAAACTCATGGGGATGTAGATAATTTGATTGGGATCCCGAGAAAATCATGGGGATGTTGATAATTTGATTGGGATCTTAAGAAAATCATGGGGATGTAGATAATTTTATTGGGGTCTCAAGAAATTCATAGGGATGTAGATAATTTCATTGGGATCTCAAAAAGGTCACAGGGATTTCGAATCACACGCGGATTTGCACTCTTGCAGAAGCGCACAGCCTGCTCAAGGACGCCCTACTCGCCCTATTATTGGTAATCATATCTGGCGGCAGTTGTCTCGTACTAATTCAGCGCAGATTTTTTGAAGATCATCGACTAAAAGTGGTGGATCATTTGAAAATTGCCGAATTATCCGTGGCCGAGTTGCAGCAGAAGTGAGTTGCTCACACCTGTGTTTTAATTGCTTGTTTTTTCTCCGCTTCTAAAAGAAGAAATCAAGCAATTGGCTAATTAAATATTATAATAATATTGTTGCAGACTCAACAGCGCCGAGAAGCAGAGCGAGAAAGTTCGGGCTGAGAAACTGCGACTTGAGGAGTTTTATAAGCGACAAATTTGCGGTCTGAAGGTTGGTGACGAATGATTCTTGGTTGGTTGTACTTCACACCCTTCTGTTCTACTGTGGCCGTTTTTTCTGCCCCTCCTGTTTTAGTATGACTGTTGTTTCCGCCCCTTCTGTTCTAATGTGACTGTTGTTTCCGCCCCTTCTGTTCTACTGTGACTGTTATTTCCGCCCCTTCTGTTCTACTGTGACTGTTATTTCCGCCCTTCTGTTCTACTGTGACTGTTATTTCCGCCCCTTCTGTTCTACTGCGACTGTTCATTCCGCCCCTTCTGTTTTGCTGTGACTGTTCTTTCCGCCCCTTCTGTTTTGCTGTGACTGTTGTTTCCGCCCCTTCTGTTTTACTGTGACTGTTGTTTCCGCCCCTTCTGTTTTACTGTGACTGTTGTTTCCGCCCCTTCTGTTCTACTGTGACTGTTGTTTCCGCCCCTTCTGTCCTACTGTGACTGTTGTTTCCGCCCCTTCTGTTCTACTGTGACTGTTGTTTCCGCCCCTTCTGTTCTACTGTGACTGTTGTTTCCGCCCTTTCTGTTCTACTGTGACTGTTTTTTCCGCCCTTTCTGTTCTACTGTGACTGTTTTTTTCCGCCCTTTCTGTTCCGCTGTGACTGTTCTGTCCGCCCCTTCTGTTTTGCTGTGACTGTTTTTGACCACCTGTTTCCTTTTTCCTTTTCCTGTTACTATTTTCATAATTACTTTCTCAGAAATTTAACCCCACCACGTTTTCTTCGATCCCTATGAACACAGCAGGAGCGCGCCAGTCAAAAGCCAAACATTGTCGCTGCAAAACAAGAAGTCACACCAGATGAGATCAGTGAAGACAAAGCGTCACTTATCAATCGTTTGAAGCAAGCCGAGGCGGAAGCGGATCGTCTCCGAGCTCAGCTGGATCAGTCGGTGTCGCTGCAGCAACCCGTCGGCTATTGCGGCTCTGGCGGCGCTGAGCTCCAGCAGCTGCTGCAGTTGAGCTACGAGATTGAGCTGCGCTACTGCCAGGCCAACCGGCTGAAAGCGGAGGAGCAGCTGATGAAGGCGTCTGAAGGGGTGAGGCTTGGGTTCCTAAATTTGTGATTTGCTTATGTTCGTTTCCTCATCGTATGATCTGTCTTGTATTTAGGCTGTAGCGGGGAAATATTTTAGATGTCAATTTGATTTTGGGATTTTTATACTCGAATTTAGAATTTTTCATATTCGAATTTGGGATTTTCAGATTGAAGCTAGAGACTTGTAGTTTCAAGTTTGGGATTTTTATATTTAAGATTGGGGTTTTTATATTCGAGTTTGGGATTTTTAGATTCAAGTTTAGGATTTTTAGATTCAAGTTTAGGATTTTTACATTCAAGTTTAGGATTTTTACATTCAAGTTTAGGATTTTTACATTCAAGTTTAGGATTTTTACATTCAAGTTTAGGATTTTTAGATTCAGTTTAGGATTTTTACATTCAAGTTTAGGATTTTTACATTCAAGTTTAGGATTTCTACATTCAAGTTTAGGATTTTTACATTCAAGTTTAGGATTTTTGCATTCAAGTTTAGGATATTTATATTCAAGTTTAGGATTTTTACATTCAAGTTTAGGATTTTTAGATTCAGTTTAGGATTTTTACATTCAAGTTTAGGATTTTTACATTCAAGTTAGGATTTTTAGATTCAGTTTAGGATTTTTACATTCAAGTTTAGGATTTTTAGATTCAAGTTTAGGAAGGATTTTTACATTCAAGTTTAGGATTTTTACATTCAAGTTTAGGATTTTTACATTCAAGTGTAGGAAGGATTTTTACATTCAAGTTTAGGATTTTTACATTCAAGTTTAGGATTTTTAGATTCAAGTTTAGGATTTTTAGATTCAAGTTTAGGATTTTTAGATTCAACTTTAGGATTTTTAGATTCAGGTTTAGGATTTTTACATTCAAGTTTAGGATTTTTACATTCAAGTTTAGGATTTTTAGATTCAGTTTAGGATTTTTACATTCAAGTTTAGGATTTTACATTCAAGTTTAGGATTTTTAGATTCAGTTTAGGATTTTTAGATTCAAGTTTAGGATTTTTAGATTCAAGTTTAGGATTTTTACATTCAAGTTTAGAGATTCAGGTTTAGGATTTTTACATTCAAGTTTAGGAAGAATTTTTACATTCAAGTTTAGGATTTTTACATTCAAGTTTAGGATTTTTAGATTCAAGTTTAGGATTTTTAGATTCAAGTTTAGGATTTTTAGATTCAAGTTTAGGATTTTTACATTCAAGTTTAGGATTTTTACATTCAAGTTTAGGATTTTTACATTCAAGTTTAGGATTTTTAGATTCAGTTTAGGATTTTTAGATTCAAGTTTTGGTTTTTAAGCTTCAAGTTTGGGGTTTTTAGCTTTAAGTTTTGGATTTTTAGATTCAATGTTTATGAGTTTTAGATTCGATTTTTTATTTTTAGATTCGAGTTTGGGATTTTTAGATCCAAGATTGGTATATTTTATTCGAGTTAGGTATTTTAGATTCGATGTTCAAATCTAAAGGTTTAAGTTGGGATTTTCATATTTTAGTTTTAAGATTTGTAGATTACAGCTTGAGATTTTTATCTTATATCTTAATATATTTTTTCAAAGTATCAACGATTTTAGTTTTCAAACTGAATAAATCAAGTTTGAGGTGGTTTGCATATCTAATAGTCAAATGTGAGCAGTATTTTTAGTCTTTAATCTTGAATCATACTTTGCTTGATTTTATTGATAAACCTAAATAAATTTATGCGTAAATTTGTTTTTTAATTAATATTTTTTCATAATATAGATAATTGCCAGTTTTTTAAACATGAATTTAAAATTTAACACACTAAAAAGCTTGAACGGCTGGACAAAAAACGCTCGTCAAGTGTGTTTGCCAGTTTCCGGCTGAGTCACTGCAGCTCAATAGATCGCCTAGAAACTAGCATAGCTTTGGCCAGGTACATTAGTAATTATACATTTTTTGTTTATTTAATATAGTTATGCGCCTAAAAACTTGTTTTGTTTAATACTCTACCAGTTTGTGTCTATCGGAAACATTAGATTTCTTTTTTTACTTATTTTATAAAACAGAAAGCACGTTTTTCTTACATGTCTACTTATAGTAGCTAAATGAGTAGTTTAATTAATTTGTTGTCGCTTATTTATTTGATTTTGTACTGTGTTTTTTATTTGTTTAAAACGTTTAAAATTTACAGTTGGAAAGGCTGAAACGCAGGCAGTATTCACTAGTTGGCCTGTTTCGTAATGCCTTGGACTCGGCTGAGATGGTTGACTATGTTGAGCGTGATATTGTTAGTGCTAAGTAAGGTTTGCTTGCGTGCATTGACTAATGTAGAGGCATGGTTTTTATTTTGATTGATTGCTTCTCGTTTTTTTACCGGTGGCTTTACTCTAAATCACTAATTAACAACATTCATTTTTTATCCGAAATTTTAAACTTTTTTATACTACTAATTTCTGTGTGATAGATTTGAATATAATAATTGAAACATCACTTATCTTAAACATCAAAAAGGTATAAAATTTTAACACCGAATGTCAAAACCCCTTGTAACCTAACACCTGAATGTGTATCCCATAGAACATCTGAAAAACACCTTAGCAAATTTTGTCTAACACCTGAACAAATCTTGTCTAACACCAGAACAATCTTGTCTAACACCTAAACAAATCCTGTCTAACACCTGAGCAAATCTTGTCTAACACCTGAACAAATCTTGTCTAACACCTGAACAATTCTTGTCTCACACATGAACAAATTTTGTTTAACACCTGAACAAATCTTGTCTAACACCTGAACAAATCTTATCTAACACCTGAACAAATCTTGTCTAACACCTGAACAAATCTTGTTTAATTAACACCTGAACAAATCTTGTCTAATACCTGAAAAAATCTTGTCTAACACCCACCTGAAATAATCTTGTTTAACACCCACCTGAAAAAATCTTGTATAACACCTTGACAAATCTTGTCTAACACCTAATCAAATCTTATTTAACACATTCACCCAAAATTCACTTCCCGCAGAGAGTTCACCGAGAAGGTAAAGCTGGACATTCAAGATCGATTGCAGCGTTGGTCAAGAATCGAACAACTGATTGGGTTCAGCATTATTGTGCCTGAGCCTGAGCAGGGTGAG